>OZ023275.1:39254575-39536701 GCA_964007475.1 Hybos culiciformis | reverse complement strand
AATTGCTCATTCGGTGAATTGCTATTCGGTGAATTGCTATTCGGTGAATTGCTATTCGGTGAATTGCTATTCGGTGAATTGCTATTCGGTGAATTGCTATTCGGTGAATTGCTATTCGGTGAATTGCTTTCGGTGAATTGTCCGGATCCCTTTTAATTAATAGATAACATTATTTTATTACCATCTAGAATTATAAAATATTAATTAAAAAAAACAAAAAATTGAAAAATATTTATGTAGCAGAAAAAGGTTTGCCGGTACAGTTAGTTGTGGTTCACCCTTAAAAAAATTTAAGAATTTTAAATTCTGAATTTCAAATTCAGAATTTAATTATTTTGTTTTGTTAGTGTAAAATATAAAAATTTTTTTTTTGTTCTGAATTTCAAATACACGCTTCAAATACACGCCTCAAAGCGTGTATTTGAAATTCACACAACAGGCCTTCTCCCTAAAAAAAATTAAGAATTTGAAATTCTGCATTTCAAATTCGTTTTCGTTATTGTATTTTATGTCAAAAAAAAATTTTCGGGAGCGCACTTTTTTACTTTTTTTCTAATTTCTGAAATATTTTTATTTTGACGTTTATTTTGTTTGCTTTTTTTTTTATTTTGGCAGTATGTAATGATATTTCAAATTCATGAATTTCAAATACACGCTCTGAGGCGTGTATTTGAAATTCACAACAACAAAAAAATTTACACTAACAAAATACATTAGGAATTTGAAATGCATGAATTTCAAATTCTTAAATTTTCTTAAGGGTGAAGCTAGGGTTACCAGATTTTCCCCACTACAAACCGGGACAAAAAGATTTTTTTTACAAAATTAATAAAATTTATTAAAAAAATATTTTATTTAATATAAATATAAAAAAAAGGACCGTAATAATGGTAACAAGGTCAAGTACGTAATTAAATAATATCTTAAAATTAATAAGTCAAATTAGGAACAAAAATATAAATATTCATTTCATTTACTTGCCGAAGCAACTGCAGATTTGTGTTTCTGACTTTGAATGTGATTTTTAATGTCGGATAAACCATGACTTATACTAAAACTTGAATTGCAATGCCTACAATACGCTTCCGTATAAATTTTGCCCTTTTTAATAAAAGATAATTCTGTAGTACATTTTTCTAGAAATTGGCACTTTCTCTTTGGCCTGCTTGAACTTGAAGGTATAAAATAAATCTAATAATATATAAAATGAAATTAGTAAACCAATTATAAATAAAAGATGCTAACTAACAAAAATTGGTACCAGCCATATTCCAGCCAAGTCTTGCAGCTAAATAAACAAAAACAAAAATGTATAAATAAACAAATACTACCCTGCAATATCTTTATAGGCTGGATTGATGTAATGTAGGATCGAGAATTAGAAAAATGAAAGCAAAGCGTAACATAACAATATGTGATAAAAATGTGAACAAAGTGGCACATTTTTAATAAATTTATTAATTTTTTTTTGGTCAAAAATGTTAAACCGGGACAATTGAGCGTCCCGAGAACCTTTTTCGGGACGTCACGAAACGACATGAAAACCGGGACAATCGCGAAAAACCGGGACTTCTGGCAACCCTAGGAAGCACAAATATAAGTATATTTTTACTTTATATTTTGACTAAAGTTATCCAAAATTTAAACGTTTTTTAATACTTACAACTTCTGTTGCACCCCAGCCGTGGACATAACAACTAGCACCTGGATCTGGAGTCTTGGTACTTAAGGCCATTGGTAAAATATTAGGATTTTTCAAGGAAATATTTCTTTCTAAAATAATCATTGCAATATCATTCTCCATTGTTTCAACATCGAAGTTTTCATGGTTAATTGCTTTTACATTAAACTTTTCAGTATTAGCGGCTTCAAATAAATTTAACGTTCCCATAACGACAATTAACTCATGAGATTGTCTGAATTCAAAAGGGTTTAGTTCCTTAGTAAAAATTTAATTTATTAAAGCATCTATTTTGTATGTATAAATTTCAAAAAATAATCTAACTTCATTAAACAATGAGTTGCCGTTAGAACTAAATTTATATCTATCAAAGTTCCACCGCATATGTGGCCCAATCCAAACATCGTGTTATCGTGCTTTCTTAATCGGATAGATACAATGTGTTTTGAATTCGACCAATTTGCATCTTCTCCTCCAATGATTCTTTTGATTCTTGTTGTTTTATTGTGACTTTCATTTTTCGTTGCCCAACGTGCATCTAAAATTAAATGTAATTGATATTGGTACAAAAATTTATTATTTGCATTTTTTTATTTTTACAATAAATTCCAAACTTGAACCTTCCTATTAAAATTAATTCTCAATCAAGTGATTTTTTGAGTTTTGTGAATGTTACTTTTAAATGAGGTTTGGCGAAATTTTTTTTCACACAGTTTGCTTTATTTATGAACATTTGCTGATATGAAATTAACTAAAACTAATTTACATAGGGCTCTTATAATTTAGTTAAAGAAATCAATTAATTTAGAAGTGGCCGTAATGATAATTTTTTTTTGTCTTATCTGTGATAAGATTTTCAATAAAAAAAAATGATAAGAATTTATTTTAAAGGTAACTTAAAAATTACTCATGTGACCATTTTTGTAGATTGAAAATTCAGGACAAAAAAAATGTATAAAAGAAAATCGCTAAATATGAGTAATAATAATCTTTTATTATAAAACTTAATTAAATAAATTAAATAAAAAGTTTCTTCTTAACTACAATAAAAAATTCTGTGCGTAATTTCAAAAAATAATAGTAAAGTACCGAATATTTTCTTCTTGAGTAGACCACAGAATAAATTTATTTTAAAACTGTATCATTTTTGCTCATAAAATCTTTCAAACCTAAACACTTTATTTTGAAGTTAGTTATTAATAAATATTTTAATGTATGTATAGTTTTAAACATGAGTTGCCAAAATATTATTCATTACTGACATTGGCAATTTTAGAAATTCCATATTCCAGTGAACAAAATTTTCACTTTTGGAAATTTGAAAAGAGCAATTAAGAAAATTAATGAATTTATTCATGAAGGTGAAATGTTTGTGCCGAACAAATTAAAATAATAAGGTCAATATACTGTCCTGTGTTCAAAAAAAAAATTTCGAGGGACATCTAGTAAAAATACAGGACTGTCTTGTTAAATACAAGACGAATGGTCAGCGTACTCATTTATGTAAATTACGCATTTTTTTTTGAAAGAACCTTTGATTTTAAAATTGGCTTCATCAATAAAATAATGATTGAATTAGGTTGAAATTTTGTTTTATTCTTCCTCATTTTAGCGAACAAAGAATTAGGTTCATAAATTAAATTCTTATAACAAATATTAATAATCTATATCTTACCTAAAAATATAATAATAAATAAAAATTTTTTTAACCAAATATTAAAGTTTCCCATTCTCTTTTTAACTGAAATTGTGACAGTTTATTACTGAAATATTGAATTTGCGACATTGTCGAAGAAAAAATATTATCTTATCAAAATTAATTAATTTCACCATTATCTTATTGTAATGTCATTATAATTGATTTATCAACTATTACACATTTTTTCCCGCCACAAATATTACATTTAGTGCAGGCATACCTCGTTTAGCGCTCATGACGCGTTCCTGAAAATGGCTGAAAATTGAGCGTTAACAGAAACAGCGTTAAAAGAGGTGCTATTTACAGTAAAATATGGGGTTACGTTCCTAACCAATTTTTTTTTTGGACTTTGAAGTCAAAAATAAAAAAAAAAGGTATTTTTTTTTTTAATTTTTTTTTTAATTCATTTGTACTTTTTTTAAAAATTAGAAACTGTCGTTCACCGTTCTCAATTCGCCTAATAACATTCATTTCACATTAGGATTCCACGAATTATAATTATTTTTCAAATTTTGAAAAAGAGGGATTCCAAGAATTATAAATATGAAATTAGAAAAAAATATTTTAAAAAATATTTTGAAGGTAAAAAATTTTTTTTTTCAAAAAATCAAAAGAGCGCTATAGCGAAACAGCGCTAAAGGAGGTAGCGTTAATCGAGGTATACGGGGGATGGAAATAAGGCCGCGGGAAATAAGGCCGCGGGAAATAAGGCCGCGGGATATAAGGCCGCGGGAAATAAGGCCGCTTATTTCATTTTGAAAAATGAAATAAGGCCGCGAAAAAATCCTCGCGGCCTTATTTCATTTTTCTAAATGAAATAAGACCGCAAAAAAATTTCTTGCGTCCTTATTTCGTTTTGAAAAATGAATTAAGACCGCGGCAAAAAAAAAATTAATTGCAGGGCTAATTTCATTTTGAAAAATGAAATAAGACCGCAAAAAATTCCTGGCGGCCTTATTTCGTTTTGAAAAATGAAATAAGACCGCGACAAAAAAAAGAATTATTCGGAGGGCTAATTTAATTTTTATAAATGAAATAAGGCCGCGTAATCTTGTGAGGTGAGCACACAGGGCTAGCCGCAAATCCCACTGACCAACCGCCTGCCCGCCCCCCTGCTGCCCCTGCCTTGTGTGCTCACCTCACAAGATTACGCGGTCTTATTTCATTTTTCAAAACGAAATAAGGCCGCGAGGAATTTTTTGCGGTCTTATTTCATATTTCAAAATGAAATAAGACCGCAACAAAAAACCTATCGCGGCCTTATTTCCCGCGACCTTATTTCACTGCGCCGAGGTATACCTGTATATAATATTAATATTATGTATAGTTGATAAGGAAGAAAAGTAATAATTTCCTTTTAGAAATCCGAAGTAAAGTACAACATATTTAATCAAATTCAATATCATAACAAATATGAATTAATGATCAAGTTGTAAAGAATAGTTTAGTTATTCTAATCTCTGATTGTAAATATTGTAAGTTTTCTGTAATATGATAGCTGAAATAATATATAATAAATATAATATTGAATTTGGATTAAATTATTTTAGTATTTATATTAAATTTTAAATAACTGTTATGTAAATACTCTTACTTAACAAATTGTAATAATTTAACCACAAATATTCGATCAGTTGGGAAATTTTTTAGAGAACATATTATTTCGCTTCCAAGCTTGAAAATAAATTGATTTTGCAGTTTTGATTGTTCTATAATCTATAGTTTTCGAATCTCTTCAAATCTACTCGGAAAATTTAAAATAAAGAAACGAAAATTTTTGGTTTAAATATTTTTATTGTAAAAACAAGTACAAATTTTAGGTTTTATTATTTTTTCGCGCTTTTTCGATAATCCAATTTTTGTTCGATACAATGATACATACATTTCTGGGTTATTCTCAAATGAAATATTTTCATATTCCTTCTACTTATTACGTATTCAAAAAAAAATTAACACTAGAACCAGCTGAAGAAAGTAATATCAAATTAGATTCGTACAAATCTTATGTACAATATCATAGATACAGCACTTGTACTACAGTTTTGGAACATCAATTAGTATTTTGTATAATAAAACCAAATAAATGAAAAAAATAATTTTTTTTTTACTATTAAGTATGTGCAAGTATAATAATGTATGTAATTATGTATATACAAAAAATAAAGGCTTTTTTTCACATTTCATTCTCAATGCACTAATAAGAATTAATTTATGTTTAAAAACTACCACCGTAGTTATTATTTTAGGTACATATATGTAAAATTGTGAAATCACGTAGCGTTTAATGTTTTCATTTAACTTTTTAACATGAATTTTAAAATAATATAATAAGTACTATGCTATCTTACGTATAATAAATATGAACTCTAAATTTATAAATAACCAGTTGAAATTACCAAATTATGCAATAATTAAGTTCATAACTCTTATACATATAATCAGTATTTTGTTTTTCTAATTTTAAATGAATAAATGTAATTTACATTTTTTATAGGACAAATAAAAAAATTATTTCTACTTGAATTAAAATTTCAACTAGTTTATTAATATAATAATCGAAATTATATACAATAAAAATGTTTTGATAAACCATACAAATAATCGAACCAGAGACAAAGTTTTGCTCCAGACGGTATTGCCAAAAATTAAAAATATTCATATAATTTATATTTATATTCTTGCTTTTTGAGGTGTGCTATACGGTTACTTTCACGGCTGAATATCAGGAAAATATACAATTTGTATAAAGTTTTTAATTTATAACAAAAAATAAATGAGAAAAACCCCAAAAGTTATATTTTCTTTATTTATTAATTTTTTTTTTTCGAAATGACGTGATGATGTGTCTGTATATTCATCTTAAAATATACAACATGACAAAAAATTTATTTTTAATTAAATTATGTCAAGTTTATTTTATATTCCTAATAAAATATAGTAATTTGACTTTTTCCCTTCACATAACTAGAACTATAGTTGTTATTTATGTTTTATTTTATTTTTTATTATATACATAGTTTTTGGAAAGTTTAATAGTAGATTATTGAATATGTAAACTAAATTTGTTATTAATTAAGAGTTCTGTATACACAAAAATACATTGACACGAGTCAATACTTATATCACGAGACCGAAGGTCGAGTGATATAAATTGACAAGTGTCAATGTATTTTTGTGTAAATACAGAACGAGTTGTATAACAAATTTTGTTTACATATCCAATATACTGTTTTAATGCGTAGGGGAGAGGTAGTTGCAAAGAGAGAATATTTTTTCTTCTCATTTTTTCTCTTTTTTTTTGTATTTGGCTGTATTGAAATATTGTGAGAGATATTATGTTTGTTTAGGTATTACGTAATATTCAATACGAAACATCTAAATGATTTCATTATTTACGCTGATGCATCTAAATTTTTTCATTATTTACGCTGATGCATCTAAATTTTTTCATTATTTACGCAGATGCATCTAAATGATTGCATGTGTATTGACGCATATAATACTCCATTTAGTGATCTAAATTCTATAGCACTAAATACAACATAACGATCCCCAACGCATTAAAAATGTTTACATAATGTGAAAATTTATTTTATTCTTTAATTATGCGTTAATTGGAATAATGTTTATTATGTATGATGCAAGAAATTTGATGTCTTAACTTGAATAAAAAATTTGAAATTTTGTCATTAATTGAATAATTGAAAAAAAAACCACATTTATGAATTCTTTTAACCTAGATTTAAAGCAGACTAGAAACTAGATTTAGATTAAAAGTTTAAGGAAAAAAGTCACTACAGGACCAATTACGATTACACATTGAACGATTAACATATAATTTATGTTAACATATATGTATAATCTGCTAACATAAATAAAATTAAAAAAATGTTTGTTAGGCGTGCCTCTTTTGTGAACATAATGCATCATTTATTAATTTTTTCTACATTTCGTAAAATTAATTACTGATTCTTGTGAAGTAAACATATATTTTTTTTGTTGGAGGTGCATGACCTGAATTTTATAGTTTGTTAAAATTTATTTCAAAAAATATTATTTTCAAATTGTGTTATTTTTATTTGCTATTATCGCAATCATGGATTTGGAAGTAAAGAATATCATTGTACATTCCATCAATAAGTAATGAAAAACTTTTGCTTATAAATAAATGAAAAAATTATAAAAAAAAAACAACAAATTACAGTGTATTTCTCAATCAGTTAAAAAAAAAAACCAAACATTTTTTTTTCGATTAAGTAATAATACGCTTAATAATGTCGTTGTCAGTGTCTAGTAGGTGTATTTTTCTTTTAGAATAACAGCTCCAGAATCAAGTCTGCGAACCATTACTTCGTTTAGCAAAAAAAAAAGAGGTGTTTAAATACTGTCATTATAATGAATGTAGGTAGATTGTAGATGTATAATATATTTATGAAGAGATAAAATTGCAGTGAAAATATTGTTAATTTTTTCAATTTGTTTAAACTGGAAAATTGATTAAATATGTAAAACATTTTTGTCAATTTTTGTAGTACCTACATTATATGTAATTATATATAAGCAAAAGCAAACCATATTGTATAGAAAACCTATACTGTTTAATATATCAAAAACATCTGTCACATTAAAGATAGGTTGAAACATTTGAAGACTGACAAATTATATGTTTCTATTGTTCTTACTTAATTCATTATAAGTATCTATAAAACATATATTTGCATAATCCGCAACTGCAACATACTTAATAAACAAAATGCATGTAAAATGAATGAATAACAGAAATATGCAAATATTATCAAAAACCATGTACCATGAACAATCAATGATAACATTGACTAGGTCAAGTTCTATTGTGAAAATTTTAATGTTACTTTTCCAATTAATCATTATTATAAATTTTTGTTCCCCCTCGATGTGTACAATATATATTCATGTAAATAAACTCCCACAAGCTTCTGAACGGAATATTATGTACGTATAATGTATGTAATGTGGAAGCAAAATTTGTAGACGAGTAGATATATCGATTTATAACATTTTGTATCTTTTAACATTTATTTTCTTTATAATTTAATTCTTAATTTCTATATCATTTAAATTTTAACACTTATTTTCCTTAATATTAATATTTTTATTTGAAAAAAGTTATAATTAAATTTTTTTATTAAAATTATTTGAAATATAAAACTACTAAATATATAGAACTTTCAATTTAATTAATTTAATTATTTATATAATATAATCATTATTAAATTTGTACATTAAAAAAGTGAGAAAATTTGTTGAACTTCTAATGGACCTAGAAAAAGAGTTGTGTTTAAGATTTAAGCTTCAAAAAGGTTTTTAAATTCTGTTTAATTTCAAAGAATTTCAAATTGTTTTTAAATTATAAAAAATAAATTTTGACAAAAGTATTTTAAAGCAAAGTATAACATTAATATTATATTCGTCAGCATAAAAAAATTGGAAAAGTTTCACACATGAAATCAAATATAAATTTACACTAATTTTTTTGGATAAAACGAAATTCCTATTCTCTGTCAACATAATAACATAATTTAATTATGATTTGTCTTTATATAACCAAATGTGGTTAATTTGACGGACGCATGCATCAATAAACAAAATTACCAATTTATATTAATGTTAAATTTAACTTAACAATATTTTTGTTGGCAGAGATTTAAACCAGCATGAAAATGTCAACAATTTATGATGTAGCTATGTGTAAATCGTACAGAGATTTTGATATTATAATTTAATTTAAAATTTAATTATCATGGGTGTAACATGATATTTTTGTGTTAAACATGAGATCACAAAAGAAATTTTAATTTTAAATTTCCTTCGCCTTTTTTATCTTTTTTTTTTTTTGGTTTTTTATTTAAAAGATTATACGAATTTTATTTTAAATTTGTGTACTAAACTCTATATTACACTTATTAAGTAGTTAACAGGTGTAAATTTTGCGTAAATACGGGAATATTTACTAATTTTGAAAATTAATATTGACATAATTTGAAATATAATGCAAATTGGTTGAGACCATAATCAAACCCTTATGGAATCATTTTGTACATTAGAACATGCCTCTTCTTGTATATATTATTAACAACTCATTATATCCGTACTATAACTATGTGGGATCCTTAAGACTACGTTTTGACTTGTGTCTTTAAAATCTACTAATATATTTCTGAGCAGATTTTTTAAATAGAAAACTATAAGAAAACTATAAACTATAAAGCTTATTATTACCGCTGTACAGTAATCTAAGGCTTATTATTACAACTCTATTATTATTATTATTATTATTATTATCACCAATATTAAATTTTATAAATTCAACCTCACATCACAACAAACAAAATAAAGTTTACTTCTAAATTGTTTCTATTTCAAAATTTTAAAATAAAAATATTTAACTCATAAAAATGCAATTTTTTACTTACTGTTTTGTTAGTATCAATAAAATATTTATGATCTCTGTCTGAACATAAAACACGTTCTTGACTTTTTATTTACTAATTTAATGTGCACCTGCTGCTGAACATAAATATTATAAATATTTTTAAGTTTTATACAACTTTCATAGCTTTCTGACTATAATAAAACTTTCATGAGATAATCGCGTCCTATATGCACATAATTGATATAATTTTAATATAAACATTAAGTAGCATCATTAAAATAAAAGTCTAAAGACACATCAACGGCTTGTCAAAATCACAAAACTTAAATAAAATGGTTAACAAAATTTGAAATAATTTTTAAAAGGCTTAGGGTCCAAATATCGTACGTAACAAAAATTTTCAATAGAAAAATTTGACAAATTCCTTTATGGTCAATATGTTTTAGTTTTCCGATACCAAGTTGTGGAAAAAGGACTTGTGGGGTACATTAGTTTTAAAATTTAAAGAAAATTTAAATAATTTGACCAAAAATGAGAAGATTAGAGAACGTAGAGTTACTTAAAATGATTGCAACCCATGTAGTTTAATAAAAAATTAAAAACTATAAGCACTAAAGCTTAAAAACGAATGAATTTTTAATATAGATTATTAATAAATAAAGAAATAAAAATTTTGTTTATTTTTGTTTATAAATTAAATGAATAATTATGATTAATGATTTCGATATTATAAAAAGAATTCAAAATCATTTGGATCTACATAAGTTACATTGTATATTGTTGATTGACTACTCAGTCATTAACGCAATTAAATTGCTTACTAAAAAATGTGAATATATGTGTGTATTTTTTTAAAAGTTTTTATGACCTGAAAAAAAATATCCTTTTGATTTTTTTGCTGTAGTTGTAAAGTATTAATCTTTTGCACCTTATAAAAAAGAAAGTTTACAACAAAGAGAATATACCATACATTTTTCAGCATAAGGACGAATGAAATGGAACAAAGTTTAAAGTTGTATCAAATCCATACATCAATAAATATTTTTTCTTCATTTTGTTAATATATAAAAACTTTATTTCTAGAATACAATTGTTTACACAAATAAGTTTTTTTTTTTCAGGAATATTGCTGATATTTTGTGCTTGATGCCCATTAGCGTTGAACAGATTTTTTCAAAGTAACGATATGAATGCTAAATATTTATAGAATAAAAGTCATTAGTATCAAACTATCCATTAGAAAATGTCACCGTGTTTTTTTTTATTCTCAATAAATGTATTGAAAACAACCATTCCATAAAATGTGTACTGTACGTACATCATAGAGTACACTATACATATATAACTTATCGAATAGAAAAATCAATCAAATAAATAATATAACTTTTATTATATTTTTATCAAGAGAGAATTAAAAAGTTTAATAAATATTGTTTTGATTTTATCTTATTGTTTTTTTCTAGAAATTCGATAACTTCGTTTTCATAATTAAGTCAACATCCTGTATAATTATTATAGTTCAAAAAAATTCTCATAAAATTTTCCATTGATAATAAGGGCAAAAAAAAAAAACAAAAATTTTATTTTCTTATTATAACAAACTTTAATCGTTAGCATAAATTTGTTTTAATGCCTTTGTCTCATCTAATACATATTTTTGTGGCAGAACTGCCATTTAAATTAGAAATGGGTTTATATTAATATTGTTTAATTATATAGTGACGGCAGATTGTATAGTGATTGGATAATCTATTTACGCGATGTCAAAGTTCAGAAAACAAAAGTATCTTCTTAACAAAGACCCTCGACATATTACTGTAATACGCATTATTGAATTATGTTTTCTATTTACATTATATCGATATGCACTTTAAACAAACTTTCTATGTTAAGTCAAGTCTTTTCTTCAATTTTGATTTAATATTAAATAAGAATAGTATAGTGAAAATGCCAAATTCAAATTTTAATCCCTTACTTAGTTAATAGCAAAAACTGAAAAATAAATTATAATCACAAAAACATAGAAAAGTGTACAAGTATACATGTATTAAGAAATTCTGATGAAAATTTTTATAATTTTTTATGCTGTTATTGTCAAGAATCATTTAATGATAGAAAAAATTTAATCTAAACCGAATTATCTATAGATGGGATTAAATATTTAAAATTTATTCAAATTTTTTGTTCCCAAAAATATGCAAACAAAAAAAAAAATGACTGCAAAAATGCTTTCCTCATGCACAGGAAAAACAATATGGAAAAAAAAAGTTTCCTTTGAAAATAAAAAAGTTCCTAAATCGTAAGAAAATTACACACAAAAAGGAAATGAATTTTTAATGTCAAAGTTTTGTAATATATGAAAAAGTTTCAATATAAATTTTAAACTAACTTAGAATTTTTATCGGTTTTGTTAAATTTAACATTTGGATCTGTCATGTATTCATCCCATAAATCATTATTTGTAAAATTTTCTTATATATTATATACATAATTATATAAAAAAAAAAGTTTATAATATGAAGAACACATTTTCCTTTAGTAACATATAATATAATAGTATAACATATAATATAATATGATAGATCTGCAAACGTTTATTCGGAAGATTTGGGTGACTCAACTGCTAGATTAGGTCATCATAATTATCAGACATTTATCTCTAACTGCTCTTCTCTCTTAAATGAAGTCGACGGGAGCCGAAACACACACTTGTGATATAAATCAAAATATCTTGAAGAAAATTTTTTAAAATACTAATAATTTACATGCCTCTTTATATATTATATATATAATACGATGCTGTAATTAGAAATTTACAAACTTAACTCTTTTTTAAGGATTAAAATCAAGTTATTATTTATTAACATCGAGCCATTATATTTCATGATTTATTTGTCCTAATATGTAACTACTAGATATTTGCTATTTGCTTTTGCATTCGTATGTTAATTTTAGTCCTTGTTGATAACAAAAAGAAAACTAATAGAAAATGTTAACAACTTTTTATGTGTGTTATAAAATCTCTATAGTAATCATGAAAGATAAGTGTCGTTTATTGGCTTTAATGTCTAAATTATTATAAAGCACTTCAAAGAAAATCACTTGACATAGTTTTACATTACTGTACTTGTACTATTATCATTAGATTTATCTACCTTATTTTGACCTTACTTGAAGGTAATAGTATTTTTTTTAAGTAAAAATTAATATGTATTTTATGTATCTACTGTGAAGTATATGTAAACTTAGAATAAGATTATTATAAGAATATTGTTCCATAAGGAATTATGTGATTGTTTTAAATAATCTACAATTAAAAAAAAGTGATGCGATGATATTAAAAAAATATATATCCTTTAAAAGTTAATTCTTATGAACATTATAATCCATTTAACGTATGAAAAATAATTATCAAAACTTTAACTTCTTTATGTAAAAATATTCAAGCGGTTGGGTATTTAATTCGTATCGAGGTATTTAATTTAAACATCTGTTTGAAAGCAGTTTTATGTTTCTTCCGTGGTTTTAAATCAAAAGTTTTCCAATACACATAAGGATTATAAATATCCATTGTATATACTCAAAGTTTTAAGAAAAACTAACAATATTTATTTTTCTGCATCATTTTTTTTAAAACGAGGATCATTGTTATTTGATTTGCATAATTTTAAATTCACTTAAAAAATTTAAATAGAATCTTTATTAAGTTTAATGTTAGATATAAATATAAAATAAATATAACATAAAATATAACATAAAATATAAGAATAGAATACACATTAAAGGACAATAAACAATAAAGGATGCACGTTCTAATAAGATGACATAGATCTGAAAAGTTTATTGTTTAACATTTTAAACTTAAAAGAGTTGAGAGCAAAATAACAATTTTATTTACAAAATTTTGTAGAATGAAATAAAAAAAAATTAAATTATTGAAATGTGTATTTAAGAGATCACTATACGCAAAAAAATATTTTATATTTTAAATGCATTCTAAATTTCTAGCGTCAAGTGTCAATTTATTGTGCTCATGAGACTCTTAATTTAACCTCAACTTAGAGTTTGTTAACATTTTATGTTCAAAATAAAAATAATCGATTATTATAATTAATTCTGAAAGCTTAATTTCATACATATAATATAGCTAAGATTGAGGAAATGATAATTATATCCAAAAAAACGATTAAAATAATAAAAAAGTAAAACTAATATTTGAAAATTTTACTTTAATTATATTAATAATAATAAGAACAATTATAAATTATAATATGTATTCATTAACAAATTATTATTTCAAGTAACACAATATTAAATATTTATATTTTCTTAACACGTATGTACAATTGACAAGTACATATTAATATATATATATACTTTCGTAAAATAACTTTCCCCCTCATAATTTAATGCTAAATAAAAATATTTAGAAATGAAATAAACTTTTTATTCTAATAATGAAATATTCTATTCATATACAGTAAAATGCTTAGTAAATTTATAATATTTTATTAAATAAATATTAATATCATGTTTTTCATAGTATGGCGCTCTATTATACAATTATGGCTTTTAACTTCCTATACTTATAGTTAATTCTTTGATTGATGCAAAGCACATATTTATTGAACTTCTTATTAACATTTTCATAGTATGATAGATTAGTGTAATTAAAAATATATTTACTTTATTCATAAAGTATTTAAAATATTGTAATGTGTTTATATAATATTGTTAATTTATGTAGATAGATATTTTATAAATTTATACATTCATATTAGATACATTGCTCAAAAGAGATTGAGAAGTATTTAATATTTTAAGAATCGAAATTCGAAATTTCAATTTGTTTACTTAATCTTTCTATCAGCTTTCTTTAATTTAAGCAAGGTTTAAAATAACTGGAATTAATATTCATTAAATTTCTTTTCAAATTTCGTTTTAATTTGTCAGCGATAGTTTTGAATTAAAAATTTCGGAACACTTTAGAACTCGTTTTTTTTTTTGTTAAATTTTATTTACATTTATAAAGTATATAATAATAAAGAAAATATACATAAATTAGTACAACTACTTAAATGAATTTCTTTCAATTTGTTAAAATAAAAATTTAAATACTTAATATTATTTTATTTTATGCAAAAATAAAATTTTACTATTTTGGTATATAATAGTAATTAAATCCATTATGTTTAGTTTGGTTCATGTCAAATTTAATAGAAAATCATAAAAATTCTTAGGAAAGACAGAATTATCTAAGACTTATATTTTATTTTAAAGATAACTACGATTATTTAACCATTAAAAAAATGCATAAAATTTGATGCAATTTTTTTCTTGTACATTATTATGTTCATCCATCTCGAGTGATTTTTATTTACCATAAACTATAAATTTTGATAAGCAATAACGAGAAAAGAAAATTTCCGTTAAGTGAAATTTTATTTTTCATTCATTAAATAAACTAAATAATTTATTTTGACTAACAGTACCTGTTACAGTACCTGTTAATTTACTTTTAAGACTAAACTATAAAATTTAGGTTTCTTATATATACTTTATATAAAATACTAATTTGTTTAGAGATTTACATAATTATTAGTGTATTAAGATTTTTTTCATCTATGTATCACTCTAAAATGCATTAAATTGATTTTAATACAAGATTATTTTGAAAAATTTGGACGAAAAAAAAAATTGTCACAAAAAAGAAAATGAATTGTTCTGTTGGACATAAAAATTTACTTCAAAACTATACATAAAAACATAAACATTTTTTTGTATACGTAATATTGAAAATAGAATTATTATCCTTTAAAAAAATTTTCATTCAGTATAGAATTATTTTTATTTAAGATATATTTTTTGTTTACGTTATTATAGTGTCTGCATAGAGTTTATACCTCTAGATTTTTTTTTTTTGAAAATTTATGCTTTTGCATTAAATTCAGATCTTTTGTTTTTTTGTTTTTTTTTTGGGATAAAAATTTCGAAATTTATTAAACATCTTTTTCCACAATAGCATTATATCCTGATGAAATATTTTCGACTAATGAAGATTATATATTTTTTTTTGTTCGATTTGATGGATTTAAGCAGTTTAATTTTTTTTTACAGGGAAATACGTTTCTCCGTAAATGTATAATAAAAAGAAAATATTTTTAGAATTCATAGAAATTTTAGAATAGTTGAATAGTTTAAGAATTTTCAGAATTCCATAGAAGAGTATTAAAGCTTAAAAATTTAAAAAGTTTGCCGCTTTAATCTTATGTCTTCTTAGGTTTGTAATTAAAAGATTTCTACATAGAAACCAAAGATATTTATATAGATCAATAAATTAATCAAATAAGTTAAGTAAGTTTTTATTTCTTCATTATTTTTGAATAGCAAAATCATAGATTTTTTTAATTACTTTTCATAATAAAACTATACAAATTTTCAAAATACTACGGTTTCTATGTATATAAAATACTTGTAAAATAAATTAATTTTAATTCTCCTCGAAGCAAGTAAATCTTCCAACTTAAAGAAAGTTGAAGAGCAAGCTATAATAAAAGTTGATTTTTAATGTATTTGAAGATCTTTTTATTAAAAATAAACAGAAGCAATAAAAATTATATCATTATCACATTTAATTTGTTAGATATTTTTTAACTACAGATACTCTTTTAGATTTATTTGCATATAGTTGAATCGATAAAAAACTTAATTTCTTTATAGTACCTAGAAAAAATATAAATACATAGTATATTATGTATAAAGTAAATAGGTACTCTAGATTTTTTATTTTATTTTTTATTATTTTACTTAACTCTTATCAAAATATCCGTTCTATGAATTATTTATGTTAGGCCAATTAATATAAATTGGTTTGTATTGTTATGGATTGACTTTTTAACAGCATAGTATTTTTTTTTTTCGATTAAGTTATTTATTATGTGAATAAAAATTGAGAGAAAAAAAATTAAATTAAATTAAATAAGTACCATCAATTTATTTAATAACAAGAAAATATAAAAAATTTTATAAAAAATAAGTGCCATATATCTTATTGTTGTTTTGTGGGATTTTTTAAATAAAAAAACATTTTTTTTTTTTTTGGTCAAATGAAGAAATTAAATAAATATAATTTTAAATTAAATGTTGCACAATTATTAAGAAAACCTAATAAGGGTAATGTTATGTGTGTTGCAGAATATATGCCCTAAACTTGTTGTGCTTCTTAAGAAGATTTATATATATATATAATTATAAATATAATTATAAATATTTCTATTCATTAATTGATTTTTTTTGTCTTATATTGTTTGACATTTTATTATCAAATATAAATACAATTTAAAAATATTTATGTAACGCTAAAGACTTTAAATTAATTTCAAATATAAAAAAAAAGCAGAGAAAATAAGAGTTATTAAATCATAATACTGAACATAAATTAACTATTTAAAGTTAAAGTTGAACATAAGACAATTTCATTTATCAAATACGTACATTTTTATAGTTATATACCTGGTTTGTTATGAAAAATAAAATTTCTTAATTTTTTTTCCAAGAATATTCTTAAGCGTAGAAATTGTACATAAAAATTCAAAATTATTCTTTCAAGCTTTTGTTATAAATACATAATTTAACAGCAACAATTTCGTCTACATTAAAAAAAGTTTTCAAAAAATCTTTCATAAATAAAAAATACTTTAATGTTAATTGGAATAAATTACTATTTATTTTGGAATCGATTATGAAGTAACTAATCGAAAAAGTTAAAATAAAATGGGAAATGAATTTTTACATTGATCAATATTAAGAATTATATGATCAATATTAAGTATATTATATGAATTTAAAAATCTAGGTAATTTATCTAATAAACATTAAATTGATATAATTTTGTTCAGATATTTTAATTTAATGATTTCACTATATACCTACAAATTTAAGTTATCTATTAATATTTTATATGTGGAAGCAAAAGGTACAACTAACTAAGTGGAATTACTAAATTTTCCGGTAATAAATTATATAATATGCAGTTAATAAAATAATTTTTTGAGTAAAGAAAAATAGCTGAGAATTTGTGAGATAATGCAGTACATTTTTTTTTTTTTCAAAATTATTAAACTACTTATTTCAACAAAAATAATTTTTACTTTTGTAAAACAAATGTTTTGTAAAATAAACATTTAGCAAATTTTTCAAAATCAATATAAAATTAATTATTACTGTAAGATTTATTTTAATTAGTTAAGATATTTTTCATATAAATTATATTTAGATTTGACTAATAAATCTGATAAAATAAAGAATAAATATTCATATAATAATATTTTAGTCATCTTTATTTATTAAGTGACTAGTTATTTATTTAATTTATTAGTGAGTCATTATTAATATGAATAATTATATGAAGTTGAAATAAAAAATTATAAAAACAATTAAAAAGAATAAAATATTGATAAAACTAAGATAAAATTATTGCAGAATATAAAATTTTTGTAATTTACTCAACTTATAAAGATTAATTTAAGTAACTTCTGTGATGATTTTCTATAAATTACTATACCTATACATACTGTTATTGTGCTTTCTATATTACTTTTTAATTCTATAATGATGTAATCTACGATTACAAACATGATAATTTTTTTTTGTTTAACATGTGTGTGGTAATAATAACAAATATGTCAGTGCAATGACTTACAATAATTGTCCAAATTTATTAACTTTTTTTTTTTGAATTCTTTCAAATTTGATTGAATTTTAAACACCAATCTATGATTATTTATTATTTTCTTTTATACAAAATTATTGATTGTATTTGTTTGAACATTTTTTTGAAAGCTATATACATAAATTATGTATGTATAACATATTTGAAGAATCTATTTATTTTTTTTTCTTCTAAAATTTAAGAAATTGTATAAATCATTGCGTGATTTTGATTTTTTTTGAACTATTTTATAAAAATTGTAATAATTATATATATATATATATGAATTTATGTATTGAAGGTAATGGAATTGTTATGTTGTAAAGAAACTTAATAAATAACCAAAATTTAAAGGTGATTCAGTTTAATTTTGAAAAATTTTAACTTAATGGACTTTATTGGATGACTAAATGAACTAGTGGATGGAGATAGCAAATATTAATATTTGTCATAGCAAGGAAAAATAGCTAAAAGTTTATTTTTTAATATATCTGTTCATTAGATCATTTTTGCGATAGGTACTTATAATGTATAAAAAATATTTTATGTTATCTATTTTGCGCTACAAAAAATTTTGCTATAATTCATTTGCTAGATTTTAGACGAATTTTCAATAATAAATGCAATATTTTCAGCACATACTACTAAAAAATATTGCAGTTTTAGTTATAACTTTATAGCTGGTTCTTATAGCTAATTTTCTAACGAATTTATTTTTTCAGTGCACAATTAATTTATCAAGTCTAGACACCGAAATTAGTAAAAAAAAAATATATATGTGTGTACATTAAGTGTAATAAAAATGCATTTTATTTTCATAATAGTAATTTGAAAGCATAAAAAAAAATATATATATCTATTTAATTTATTTCCGGTTTTAACAAGGACTTTATTTTTAGCACAAGGATATAAGTACAAAAAAAACCCTTGTAATGAAAACAAACAAAAAAAAAAGGAAAATAAAAGGGAAGGAAATTCAGATAATTTTTTTCAATTATAGTATTTTTGCCAAAATAAAAATCAATGTTTTTTTTTTGTTTGCCCAAATTAACTTTAAACTTAACTATGTACCTCAATTTTCCAGTAAATTACATTAAATTACCATACTAAGAATTAAAATAAAAAATAAAACTCAAAAAAAAATAACAAACATTTTTATTTCCTTTTCCGGTGTTATTATTCTTCTATACATTTTTTTTTCTTTTTAAAGAGGAAAACATATTTAATTTAATGCTTCTTATTTTGCAGAAATGTTGCGACTTGCGATGTTTATTTTCCAAAAAATGTATGCATTATTTCTTTTTTATTTATAAACTAAACTATATAAATAAAAAAAATATTTTCAATTTAACAGAATCTTCACTGATAGTGATAACATTTTAGAATTGGCACAACTCAACTTTAACATTATTATTTTTATTCGTTTTTTTGTAAGTTTATTTATGTTCAAAGAACTGACAGGATCATTTAGTGTAATGAAAGGAAAAATAATTCAACTGATAAAATTTTCTGAAAAAAAAAAACTTCTTTGAAGATTGTTGCATATCGGAGCAATAAAGTTTCAAAGAAAATTTTCATTTATATATTTTCAATTAAAATAAAAATTATTGAATTGAAACGTATAGTGCAATTAACAATAAATATGCTTTCAAAATTTGAATATTTTTGCACCTTATATTTTTAATATTCATTTGCTTTCAATGTCTTATGTTATATTTAAGAACTATAATTTTTTTGCTTGTAACTTGAAAACTCGGTATCACAGCATCTAATTTCTGTGGAAAACATTGGCATATTTTCGTATTCAAATGGTTCGGAATCAGATTAGAACGACAGACAAATGAAAACATACAGTTCATTTCTTTTTTTTTTAAAGAAAAATGCCATTTAAACTTAACTCATATTATATCATGCTTTAGTTCAGAGTGTAGAAACACTTTTATATTAAATGCAAAGATGTGATTACCTAAATTATAATTAAATTTTATATAGCTACCTTTCTATAAATATTTATGTTAAATATATTTTAATCTCTTTTCCATTAATCATATATACAAATATTTATGCCCAGATAGAGATATAATTTTGTTATTTCCTGAACAAAAACTAATAGTCAGATTACATGATCACTTACGTATTAAATCATATTGCACAATTATAATTTGAAATTTTTTTTTATATGTTTCGTGAAATATGGATCAAAATTTTAATGAGTGCGTAGCGTTAATAGATTTCTTTTTCCTGTTACATAAACATAAATAATTTCATAAAAAAAAAATTTAATGTACATTGGTTTGATCATATTTAACGTTTAATGTACATTCCGTATGATTCAATATGAATAATTATGAATTCAAATTAAAAAAATTTTAATTCGTAATTAGAACTGCGAAGTTTTAAATGTGATGAAACCAATATAAATGATAGTAAAGTATGTGAAAATTTTAACCAAAACAAAATAATATTGGTATTCTGCATAGAGATATAACATTCTGTTTTATATCATTTTTCCCTTAAAGCTATCAAATAAACACAAAATTTTTAGTATGAAAATTGGAAAAACTTCAACGTTTATTTATTGTCTAGGTAGATTTTGAAATTGTACTTTTTGCGAGAATAAAATAGATATCAGTCGTGGAATATAAAGCATGTGAAATCTAAAATGAAAACATTTATTCCTGATAAGTATTCGATTGAATTAACATTGGAATTTTTTTTTTTTTTGAATTTTTCATTTAAAATTTTTATTCTATGTTGAAATTTTTCTTTGATCCATTTTATTATTATTAAAACAAAAAAGTTTTATCTATTTTTTTTCCTCAAAAATCATATGCAAGACATATTTTAAATTACACATAAGTCTACCATAGAGCATAAAAGAGAATAAATAAAACTAAATAAATTGTGCGCGCTATTAAATTTTTTTTTATTTGTTAATATGACGAAATAATGTGCTGGATAATTTTATTTTGGGAAAATAAAAAATTTGAAATTTCCTTTTCTAGCTAAAACTCAAATATAATATGTAGAATATTTTTTAGAAAAAAACTAACTCTAATAAACTTTAATCGAAAAATTGAGCAAATTGTTTATTTTTGTCAGAAATAAAAATTTTCATTTTAATTCTTTTTTTTTTTCTTTGTATAAGGAAACAAAAAAGCATAAAGTACATAAAAATGCAATTTATTTAAAAAATTTAGTTTTTTTTTTAGATAGTTTATGAAATATTTTCATGTACAAGCATAAGGATCTCAGATTTATTGCTTCATTATAAAGTTTACTCGTTGTCTCTTTATACATATAATTCAAGGGATGCAGGCAGGCATAAAATCAAGTTTATTTCAGAGTTCTAAATAACTCAGTGAAATCAAGCGCGATCAAAAAAACTTTAAGAATATAAGTCAATTATAAAGTAAATATTCAAATATCATTATCAAATAATTTTTCAAAGGAAAAGAAATACTATGCCATTCGAAAATATGTGGTAGCTCTTTCGAGTCTGTAAAAGTGATGGTATCACTAAAGAAAGTCAAAAAATTGCTTAGAAATCATCTGAAATCATCAGAAATATCGACTAAAAGTTCATTTTCCAACTATATATGATAATTGTTATCTTAATAAAATCTCAAAACAAAATCTTATAAACATAAATAATATAAAGAATAAAAACAAATATATATAATTTCTTCAAATCATAACTTCTATCTATAATATCATCATAATTATTAGATTGTTTACAGTCAAATTCATTTATTAATGTGCGTACTTCATAATATTCAATTAACAAAATCTGAATTTCTATATAGAAAATTTTCTTATCTTTTCAACACAATGTGGATTTTCAAAATAAATAAGATATTTATATTCAGTTGACATTATTGTCATTGACAATAATTAAATAACATAACTTTCATTTTAATGCTATTTGGTTTGTAAATAAAAATAATAATAATAATAATAATAATAATTCCCCCTGAATAGAAATTATCATAACATTAATATGACCACATATTTTAAATGAAATTAACTGAAAATCGAGTAAATTTTGATTGGATCGATTCAAAAATGTTATTTATTGAAAGAAAACTTCAAGCTTATGTAAGGAACTTGGGTGGATAACACTGGTTGACGGATGGAATTTCGGCAGTCGGCTTAGGGTACTTTGCTCAATTGAATCCAGTTTTTTGAGTATTGAACATTCAAAACGATTTTTTTTTCAAAATTTTCCACATTTTTTATGAAGAATTTTTAAACCCCTAATCAATTATTTCCGGAAATATTGGCCTTCAAAGATTATTTTTCTTTGAACCTGTCTTATATATCGTGGAATAGGAGTTTCAACCGATAAACATAGAAAATTAATTATTTCCGAACTTGCGAATGGAACTGTTGGGGATTATTTTGGCATACGTTAAAGTAGCAAATATTCAAGTTATTCTACATTTCAGGCAGGTTTATTATGTAAGTTAAATTAAATTAATGATGCAAAAACTAATAATATAGAATTTTTTATTTTATATTTACTTGATGATTTACTGAAAATTTTTAATACATGGAAGTTCATTTCGTAAAATTATTAAAGGAGTGGCCCACCCTTAAATCATCTGTTGTTCAATAAAATGGGGCGAGAAAAAAAACAGAAACACAAAAAAAAACACTAAGAGATTTCTAAAAATCGACCATTGCGTATTGAATTCATTTTACAATGTGCATTATACTTATTGTAAGGGTGCGCTAAAATCTAATTTTATTCAATAATAACACGGGCGTTTCATTCATTTATTATCTTTTTTTTTTTCAACAACCCTCATGAATTAGAAAAATCATCAAAAAATCAAAAAGTGTATATTTTATTCTGCATAATTAAATTCAAACTCCAACCTTCGTTTATATTTAAATTTTATGTTAGTTTTCTAATAAATTAACATTTACAATATTAAATTGCATTGCTGGGGATATAAGATCTTGTAGATCTTGTCTGATCTAATCTAGGTCTAATTATTTTTGTTTTATTTTATATAAGGGATGGGAATACTCTTACTTCGTTTATGTTGGGTGTAATTGAATATATGTAATTGATTTTATATATGACAATTTCGAGGAGTCTGGCAAAACAAATCAATTTTTTAATTCGTGAAATTATAATTTTTTTTTTAAACCTAATATTAATAAAATGAAATTATCAAAGAAATTTTTTTTAAAGCTTAAGAAAAAAGTTTTATTAAAAAAAAGACATAAAACTTATTTATCATCACCTAAAAAGAAAAGTTAAAGAAAGTTTTGTAGTTTCATTTTTATTTTAGCTTTTTACTTTTTTTTCTTAAATAATTACACTAAACTGTCAACAATTTTTTATCAGCAAGAGCTAAAAGCTTACAACTGATTATTGTATTTATTTGAAAAAAAAAAAAATAACTTATACATTCAATGTACAGTGATGAATGGAAATTCGTAACCAATAAATATAGCCAACTTAAAGCCAATTTTCCAACTATTTTTTAATATTTTTTTTCCGAACTGCATTTGCAAGGAACACAAAAATTTCTACTCTATTTCTACAATAATTTTCCGGCATCTTAAATCCGAACGGAAAAATATGAATATATATTTTCTAAGACTTATTTCAACCTTAATGGTGTAATTTTGAAGATTGTATTATTAAGCTTTCATATTCCCGTATAATTGTATATATAATTCAAAAATTCTTAAATATTTTTCAGAGTATGGTGCTTAAAAGAAGTTGTATGTGAATTAAAACAAAATATTTTTTTTATCAAGAAAAGTTTCTTCAAGTTTAAAGGTGACAATATATTTTAAAGAAAACTAGGGATTTTTTGATATTGTCTTTTGACTTTATTTTATTGTTTAAGATTTTTTTTTAATAATTAAGAAATAATTAAATTTAGTGAACTTTAGCCCTCACAAAAACTTTGTTTGTAGAGAATCGTAATCAATAATGCAAGCAATTATATTTAAATCATCTTCTTTTGATTTAGTTTTATTGAATTTTAACCAATATTAAAATTTAATTAAACATCTATATATTAAGTAACTTATTAATTAAGCTTCGGCAAAGATTAAAATTGGTTTACTTTAGATAATTCATAAAACTATCTATATGCACCCCAAACAAAACTAACTTTTAGCTAAAATTATTTTTCTATATAAGTACAAATTTATATTTCTGCGAAAAAATATTATGCGAGACGACACTATCAACAAATTATTATTATTTTTTATTAGTCTTCTTATCATTTATTTAGAATATACACAGGGTTTAATGTTTTATTTTTGCTTTTTATTTTATGTGAGGCACCAAACAATTTTTTTAATGAGAAATTAAAAGAACAATAAATGTTGATTATGCATACATAGTAGAAATAAAAGCAAAAATAATTGCATTTTATTAAAATATACTTATGATGATTTATTTCATCGATAATGATATTTGTTATTTTAGTCTCAAAGAAATTATTTATTATAGATATTTTCTGACCTCCGCGTAATCCATATAATAATTATGTACTTATATGAATAAAAACTTCTTCATAATATTCTGCTAAATTATGTCGGTGGATTTTATATTGAATATATTTACATTGTAAAAACACTTAATAAAAAATAAACACATCAGTTCAAATAAAAAATGGGGAAATACATTAGATTTATGATCGAAATTTAACTTATTCCTAAATAATGGAGCTAAAAAATTTATATCTCTATCACTATAATATTATATTTTATATTTAACAGATATTTATTACAAGAGGCGATTTTCAATTTTCCAAAACTCTTATTCGTTTTTTGGCATTTGTTTTTTTTAAATCCCGTACTACTGGAAGAGTTGTTAAAGCAACTACTCGATCTAAAATTAAATAATTTTTCTATAAACATGTGAATGTTATATATGTAATTTTATTGAATTTTCTTTTTGCTCCCAAAAAAAAAAAAACGGATGAATGAAAACATAAAATATTATTTGAATTGAAACCTAACATTTAACACGAGAAATGTTCATAGTTCAATTCACACATCTTAACATTCTTCTACAAAATATTTTACACTTGAAATATATGTGTTCCAGTCTTCATTCTGAAAATTTAATCAAGTGAAAATTTAACTATTTTGATCTTTGTTATTATTATTATTTTTTTTTTTTTTTTTTGTTCAAAACAAATATATTTTGAAACATATATACGTACACTGTACCTTTTATATAACTTTATGGCATTATAATTTTTTTGGCTTTATTATTTTATAGTCTTGTTGATACTTAATTCTTTAGTAGTTTTTTCTCAACTTTTTTCTTAATTTTGCTTAGCTTTAACTTTAATTAAATAACCACACTTTTCGAATTCCGAACCAAAAACTTCAGGAAATTAAAGCATGTGATGTAATATAAAATTCACTTCTTTTCTCAAGTATTCTGTGATAGAAAAAGTATCAGTAGTAGTTTACTATTATATATATTCACAATTAGCTGCAATGTTTATTTTTAGTTCATGATTTTCGAAAAGCACAATTGACTGGACTGAAGAAAATATGAAGATTTTATTAAATTAAACAAAAAATAATGAAGAAGTTCGTAAAGTTCGTTTAAAAATGTTGCACAGGTAGTGAGATAAAAAATATTCTTGAAACAAAATCTCACGACCGATTTTCTATCATGAAATAAAAATGTATACAACTTTGTTTGTGTTTTCAATTCCGTATATATTATGAATGAAGTATCTAAATGCCGGTATAAAAAAAAAGATACACAAATACAAATAAATATATATTTTATTTTTAATACTGACATTCTGAATAGAGTAAAAAATATATAAAGAAAAATAGTTAAAAAGAATTTTTTTTTTCACAAGAGAATTTTTTTTTTTTAATAATTAACTACCTCAGTTATAGAAGTCAAATAAATTAAAATATTTGGAAAAACAACAAAGGCGTCAAATGTCTTTCTAACTTTGTTTTTATTTGTGAGAAAAATATGAAATTTTTATTTCTTTTTAAATGTATTAAAACAAAAATAAATTTAATTTAAAATCATCGGTTCTTTTTTTATCGATTTTAAATAATAAACGTTATTTGTACTAAAAGTTGTTATAAATTACAAATTACATTGATTATTACTTAAATTAAAATATAAATATTATTTTAATAATCAACACAGCATTATATTAAAAAATGTTCTCTATAAAATACTGCACAAAGAATGCAAAGGCATATTAAAAATCTATGAATTCTTATTTCTTTATAGAATATGACCTAAAAGTTCATTTAAATACACTATTTTTGTTACAAAATCTATTATAAACAATATTGTTATTTTAAATATTTATTATTTGTTTATAAGCTCACATTAATACATTCACAGATTTTGTTTACTCTTAAAAACAATACCTTTATACAGTTCCTACTAACATACCTACTTATTCAATATACAAATAACTACAATAAAAGAAACATAACAGTATAGTAGGTATCTGAAATCAGTATCTGATAGAAACAAATAAAGTGTAAAAAATAAGCTTCTCTTTTTAAAAAAAGAATCTTTTTTCATTCAACAAACTTAAGCATAAATTTCAAAAGAGAATTAAATTTCTATCTATGGTTGAGTGTTAATTTATTATACATATATACATTTTTATATATATGAGTTCACTTTTCTTACAAAAATAATATAAAAATTATATTCAGTTTGTTTGTGGCAACGGTACTGGAAGAAGGTTAGCAAAGTTGCTGTCGGATAAAACCAAAATAAATATTAAAAAAAACAAAAAAAAAAATTAAAATAAAAAATTATTTTTTTTTTTTATGATTATGAAATAAAATTAGTTTTATTTTCTCGAAATTTATGTTTTAAATTTTATTGTAATTTTTTAAATAAGTTTATTAAAAATAAATTTACACAATTATTGTTAAACACAAAATCTAAATTTGTTTTTTGTTTTAAGTTTTTATTGAGCAAGATATCAAAAAAAAAAAAAATTTTTTAAATTAATAAATAAAAAAAAAATTAATAATTGAAAGAATCTACAGGTGGTTTTTCCGTACAAAAAATAGAAATCATTGTTCAATCTTTTTTTGTCGCATTTGCATTTGTGTTTTTATTTTTTTAAATATTATTTTAATTCTAAAAAGTTTATTAAATTAAAATTGGATTTAAGTTTAAATAAAAAAAAATATTTTTATTATTTTCTAAAAAATTATTTCAAAAAATCAAAAATTATAAATTATAAAGTAAAAAAGTTAAAAATTTTATTGTGTGAAAATAAAAATGAAAGGTAAAAATTATGTTTTGCAATAGTGTTGGTGAGCAATTCAAGCGATAGTTAGTTATATATTAAAGGAAAAATAAAGTGACGCGATTGTATTTGTCAGAATAGCTATTCAAAAAACTTTGAATGTGTTTATAAAAAAAAAATAAAAATAAATTTTTTAGGCTGATTTACCTGAAAAGGTGTGCATAGAAAAATAATACCTATAGTTAAATGTAAACAAAGAAAAAGATCGTTAGATCACCACAACATAAAATAAAAAGTAAACAAAAAATAAATAAATTAAATAATGTGCCAAAGAATAAAAAAAAAAAAAATTAATTTAATTTAAAAATAAAAAAAAATTATTTTATTTATTTTTTTTTTAAATAAACAAGCAATAATTGAGAGAAAATAAAAATTTTTTGGAAAATTTATTTCTTCAAACGAAAAAGATTCGGAAAAAAAATTTATATATCCGCCAGTTCTTTTAAATAAATAAAAAAAATGTTGTTAAAAAGTAATTTTAGTGTTGAAAAATAAAAAAAATAAATTTAAAAGAAAAAATTTTAATAAAAAAATAATCAAAAAGAAAATGCAATATTATTAATAAGAAAAATAATAAAATAATATAGAAATAGTTTTGAAAATCTTAAATTTTAAAACTATTTTTTTTTTAAGTGAAAATTAGAAAATTATTTTGAAAAAAAGAAAAATAAATAAATAAAAAATATGGAAGAAAACGAAAGACGTCGAATTTTTTTAAATTTAACAAAAATATTGAAAAAATCATTTTATTATTGGATACCACTAATTTTAGTAATTTTAAATGGATTTAATAAAATTACTGCTTCAGGTAAATATTTTTCAATAATGCATTTTTATTACTGAAAAAACTCTTAAACAGTAGTTAAATCTATGAAATGTCAAAAATCTTAACTATTTATGTGTCGTTAATGTCGTCGACGATGTCTTTTTGTTATTGATAGGTTAATAACTGGAAGGTTTTAGTAGGAGATAATTTCAGATTATTGGTAAAAAAAAATTCAATTAAATTAAATTAACCTTGAAACATTTGTACGGTGACCTTGATGTTAAATTTGAACCTACTGAATAATCCTAATGAATAAGCGTTTCATAGTACCTACAGAACTACATTATATAGTTTGGATAATTTTTTTGTAGAGAAACAAGCTTGGAAAAAAAAAAATTTTATTGCGAAAACTCTGCTCTGTAAAAGAATTCAAAATTAATGTTTTTTTTCTTTATAATGCCTATTAATATTTCTTATACATAAAAGAAAGAAATAAGTATAAACCTATTAAAGTGCACAAAGTGTATCTAATATATGAATAGCATATTCTTTCACAACAAATCTCTAAACAAATCTCTAAATTTTATTTTTATTCTTTTAAAAATCATCGAAACTAAAAAATATTGAAAATATAATCTTCTTTCTCTGTACAAAATTATACAAAATTTATAGTTAAAGATATTTTAAAGAAGAAGAAGAAGAAAAAAAAATTCCTTTCTTGCACCTGGTTTCAAAAATCCCTAACCATATGAAGAAGGAAAAAAGAAAGAAAAAATGTTTTTTTTTTTTATAAACATTCTTTTTTCTCAGAATAAAATAGAGAATTTTGAGGGAACAGAAGAAGAAAATACTCGCATCTCAGTTTTTTATGAACACGGAAAACAAAAGAATAATTTATTTACTTATTTGTTTAATTTTTTATTTTTATTCTATGTGATTATTTCATCGACATTGAAAAACCACTGACCAGAAACAGTAAATTGAAAAAAAAAGCATTAATTTATTTTTTATTTACCATGTATATAGAAAAAATAAATAAAAAATTAAACCTAATTAAATTTTTTCTTTTACTCAATTCTGTTTTATACCATTGATGAAGTTCTTTAAATCAATTTATTTATTTATACAATCAGTCGATTAGCAATCTAATATTGGGATAGATAAGAAACAAGATAAGGTTTATTACTATGAATATATACTCAATTATCCATATATTTATCCAAATCCACAAGTGTTATTCGATGAATGAGAATAACTATTTATAGAATTTTAAGAATTGAAATATACTTTTAAGCAAAATGATTCAAAAAATTAACTAAAAATAATACTTGAAAAAAAATCGTTTAGAAATAATTCAAATGCATTTCCAACCACCAACTTGCTTAACTTTAACACTAAAATGGTAATGAATTATAAAAAATAAAAGTTTATAATATAAATCTACATTGGACGGAGGATTCAACAATAGACATTCTACATAAGTAAGAATTAAGTTGACAGATCGACAAAACTCTACATTATTTTATTTTCTACAAATAACACTAAATTTTACTCTATCTAGATTTATTTATCTGATTCTCGTCAAATCCGTCAGAATTAAGCATATATAAAATTGTTTTAGCAAAGTGATTTTTTATTTTAAATTTTTTCTGAAAATTCTTAAAATATATTGTTGGCATAACATTTTCGAGAAATACAAACAGTTCGCTTTAATAAAATTTAATTATTTTTTTTAACTTTAATTTTTTTTTTTTTACTTTAAAGAAAATAAACAAAAATGTATGTCTTTTCATTTTTCTACACAAAATCTACTTTTGCCTACTTTTTTACAATATGGTTTAAGAAGTAGTACTTAAGTAAACTGAGAATACAACTCTGTATCAGAATAATATCAGTTATACTCTCTGGCTAATTATTATTCAATTAAAATATTAAAAAAATAATCAACTCTGTATAGAATTTTTATTTCGAATATAAAAAAAATTCTTTACCAATTATTATTAATCTCATAGTTAAGTAGTTAAGTGCAATTTACCATAATATAATGTAAACAAATAGAAAATAAAAATAAATAAAAAATAATTATTGGTACACAGAAAAAAAAGAGTAGCCTTTTCATCTAAACTTTAAATAAAATCATTTAATGTTTGTGATTGAATTTTAGCCATTTAAACTGTTTAATTGAACCAGCTATTGTTAATTAAATGATTTGCTACAAATCGTAATTATTTGATTCATTTAATAATTTAAATGAAATATCTAATTTGCATTATCCGTTTTTGACCCCTCAAATACAAAAAAACAACTCAAATGTTTTTTTTGATTTTTTTTTGGTTTTTTTTTAATTTTTTTTTTTTAACTTTTTTTGTTTTTTTTTTTTGTTTTTTTTTTCTTTTTTCTTTTTTTTTTAAACTTTTTTGGTTTGTCACACATCTAAGTACTATCCACTACGAGACATTGCTTTTTTTTTTTTTAGCTTTTTTGGTCGGTCACCCATCTAAGTTCTATCACAACGACGCGTTGCTTAACCGTTTTGTTCAATGTTATGAATTCTTCCACTGAGCTATGTCAGTGATATACAACAATGTATTAATAGACAATATAAAATCGGTTTCTATGAAAACTTTCTACAATTCGTCTATCTAGTTCTTAAGTGCCGTATACGCATTTTGGCACTTTTGGAGTTAGGGATTGCTTCATACTAATTCGAAGGCGATCTTTCGAACGTCCTTCTCGAAATTTCAATAGCTCCTTCCGCTCTCGAGATATTTTTTCCCTATTTGACGTATATGCTAAATTGGAACAAATTGTTTGAGTCTTACAACTTCAAACTCAATTTGCCAAAAATACGAAAAATGCGTATACGGCACTTAAGAACTAGATAGACGAATTGTCAAAGAATGTTATTGTACAATTCTACTATTTTTGTAGTTGATATATTGAAATATTTATTTCAAATCAAATAATTAAATTTGTTGAATCACATAATGTTTAGATAATTTTAAAATTTACCTTAATTTTCATTTTAACAAATTTGTTTTAATATTTCAAATAAATGAATTGTTAAAAACAACTATTGAATTTAATAATTCTTTCAATTAATTATTTGTATTTTAAAATTCAAATCAATGAATTTGCATTAGAAAAATCAGTCAATTTTGAATTTTTTTTCAACTATTTAAGTAATTAATTTGTTTAAAACATTAGTTAAATTAAAGAAAGCTGATTCATTTAATTATGATTAGTCAATTATTCTAATTTATTTCTTTCTGTGTATGGATATAAAAAAAATCGATAATTTTATTTTTTTAATATTGCAAAATTCTAAATAAATTTTTTTTTTAATTATAATTCAAATTCAAAATTTGAAATAACTTAACTTTAATTTCAAAAATTCATGACTGCAATATAATGCCATTGAGCAATTCAACAGCATATGGATCATATTTACAAGGAAAAATAAAAAAAAAAAAACATTTTTCATAAAAATGTATCTTTAAGTTACTTTTCACATTCTTTTTTTTTCTTTTTTTTTTTTTTCATTTTATAATTATTATTTTTATTTCATTTCTTACTCAATACTCACACATGAAATGAACATAAAACCAGTTTGCTTGCATTTTACGAAAAAAATAAAATAAAAATAGTATCAAATTCTCTTATGTTTATTTTTTCATTTATTTATTTACATATTTTTATTTATTTTTTTTTTTTTGTATCTGTTTTAAAAATGTTAAAGAAAAGAATTTTATTATATTTAGGTATAGAGAGTTATATTTCACAAACACAATTGCACAAGAGGTTATGAAAAAAAAAAAAAGTAAATAAAATTTTTAATAAAAAATAATAAACAGTAACATAAAAATTATACAAACTTTATTAAAAACTTTGTATTGAGAAAAAAAATTCAATTAAATTATGTATCTTTTGTTCTGAAGTTAAAATTGTAAAGAAAATTTATGTAGATGTTAAGTTTTGATTATATTCGGTAGAAATAAAAATTAGAACATTATGTTTTTATGTATTCATTTATATTAAATTTGTAAATTAATTTTTAAAAAACTTATCTATTTTAAATACTATAATTTTAATATTCTTAATAATGTCTGCAAAAAAAAGCGGGAATTACAGAACTTTCTCTTAATAGCATACTTTGGGTTTGGAACATTTGATGTTAAAATGTATATTACAAGTCTAATTACAATTTCGATAATAATGATATGAAGATCTTTCACTTGCTTGAGCTTACAATCAAATTTTTTTCTTTTCCTTTTTAATGTTTTTATAATTATTTTTAACTTAATTAATCAATTCACGTATAAGAATTTTTCTATGCAAGTCCACAATTTATAATTAACACATAAACAAAAAATTTTATATAAATTATTTAGTAAAAACAATAACTAATTAAGTTTTTTTGCATTTTCAACGATCGAAGAGAAACTTTCATTTATTTCAAATTAAAAGAAAAATTATCTAAAATTTTCCCAAAAAAAAAAACAAATCTTTCAAAAAGACCATTAGTGTGTATTACTGTTCTTTTTTTTTTTTTGCAACTACATTTTCATCAATTTTTGTTCTTAATCACGTTTAACACACAAGAAAAGTAAAATTTGTTTAAAAATGTTTCGCACTAGTGAGTCTTTTATGAAATCCGAAAAAAGAAACGAAAGAAAAATGAAGCTTTTCAGTTGTCAACAAAAAAACAATATTTACAAACATAAACGTTTGTTGTACGAGGATTTTTTTTTTTATATATTTTGTATTCCTTTGGCATTACATTTTCCCTCATAAGATATTTTCTATCCTCAGTTCAAATTCATATCATTTCGTGAGAACAGGTTCGTGCAAAAACATTCTACAATCAGCTCATGTTTTTTACGTGTGCCAAAGAAAAAACTTCATTCACAAAAAAATTATTAATTTTTCATAAACTTTTCCACAAAATTTTTGTATTTTGTTTTTACCTTGTTTTCATTAATGAAAAATGAATGTTATCAATTGTGTAAAATATTATTATATAAAAATACAAACTATATCAGATCAGCGAGCAATAAATTAAATTATAAGAATACTTCACTTTATAAGGTTTAAGTACTTATTTATTGAAGACCTGAACTTGAAGCTTGATTTAATTTTGTTAATTTTCTTGATGTTATTTATATTCAGGATTCGATTTCAGCTTCCATATAGAAAACTTAGAGATTCGATACTTGTACCTAAATTAATTTCATTTCAATTTTATACTAATATGTATATTAAATAAAATATGTATAATAAATATGTAATATATATTGTATATTAAATTTAAATTCGATATCTACAATTTTTTTTCATATAATCATATCTTCCAGCATATTTTGATAAATCCAATAATATGAGAATTTAAAAATTACTAACTAGTAAATGTTGAGATTCTTCTATTTTCAAGTCATCTTTAACTTCAACTGAATCCATTATTTATTATATATAAGGAATTATACTGCATAAGGTGTCATCTTGACTCTATTTATCACTTTCTTGTTTTTTTTTTAAACAAATATCTTAACTTGCAAAATGTGACAATTTTTATTTATATGTATGCAAATGCTAATCTAATTGAATTCAAAATTTTTCAGCAATTTCAAACGAAAAATAAAAAAAAAAAACTATAAACTGGATAAAAAAATGAAAAATCAGCAAAATGATCAGACAAATAGAAATTAAATAGCGTTTACTTAAATTTCATGGTAACACAATTGAATGATATATGTATACATATATGAAAAAAAATCCCTCAATGCAGCTGCAAAGTAAAACATTTTTTTTGCATAGAAAAATAATTTAAATTTTAAATTGTTTATGAAATAAAAGCTTTGTTTATGCAAAAGAAAATCTTTTCATAATTTTTGAAAAAAAAAAAAATAAATAAATAAAAACATTTTATGAACTGCTGAGCATTAAAATGCTTCCCTTTTGCTTTCTGTATGATAGAAAATATTTTACAAAAAAAATTAACGTAATTTAAACATTACAAGGCTAAATAACTAAGTAGTAAGAGAATATAAACTTTAAATTTACAAACTACAAAATAATTTAGAGATCTTTTTATGTCAGTTTTTTGTGTTCTTTTTTTTTAATGAGAAATATATGTGTGCACTGGCTCAAATATATATTCTTGACGTTATTCACAAAAAACAACCAAAAATGAATTTAAAGTTTTTTCCTGCTGCATTTTTCATTTTTTCATAAAAATGTATTTTTCTTCTTTTTTTTTTTTTTTAATTCATATATAGTATCTACTTATATTTGAATTACTTGATAAAGATAAACAAGGAGATAAATTATTTATTCGTTGGAAAAATATTCGGTAATTTGTTGTATTCGTTGAATCCGTATAAATTCTATATGTAAATTATTTAAAAATATACTACTTGATAAAGATAATGGACATTCCAGTATAAAAGATTTTTATTTTTTTTAATGCAACACAGACCAAAGATAATGTAAAATATACATAACCAATTCAGATTGAACATAACACTATTATGAAAAATAAAAAAATTGATAACAAAATAGTCAAACAATGCATGGCTTCTTGACCTCAGCAGCACTTCATATTATATAATTTTGTATAAAAGTTGCAAGAAAAAAATATTTTGGCTAGCTTAATTATCAATAGAGATTATTTTTTTTTTTGCGATGAAGTTGTAAAAAATTTCGTTTGTATACATGCATTTTAGATACATAGATTAAAATATCAACAAAAAAAAAAGTTAATCTAAAAATAGTTAACATAAATAAAATAAGATATATATCTAACTATAATACTGAAATATATATAATGTACAATCATCAAGGTGTTGGTAATTAAATAACCATTAATTTATTTTTTTTTTCGAAATATAAATTAATTCGTTGTTGATTGATAATAATGGCATAATGACAACGAAAAAACCAAAACAAAAATTTAATGATAAAAATCAAACCAAACCTATACATAAAATGATAATAATAATTAATGTATATAAATATTTGATATTATGTTTTTTTTTCACTGTAAGTATGTATACCCTGGGAGTATATTTACCTTTAAAAAAAAAATTTAAACATAAAATACAAACACTTATAATACAGATATATATACACATAATGTTATTTACAAATTACAAATGAAACATAATTATTATTTATTATTAAAGATATCTACAAAAATAGATTTAAAGTATTTTAATTAATTATTGACAATCTTAATTTTTTGTTTGTTTTTTATGTACATTAAGCTTATAACGTGCAATGTCGTATATGTAGTCAATTGGTTTTTTCATCGGAAGTTTTTTGTGACATCTTTAAGCGATAAAAAACCATTTGATTAATTAAAAGAGCATTTCTAAAAACAGTCTCTTTCACTCTAGTGGCCGTTCTGAAGACTATAACAGTGTAAATTTATTTAAACAAAAAAAAATAACTAATCGATATAAAGGGTTAATTTAAATTTCAATTTATTTAAATTCATAATTTGTACAAATTATTTATTTTATACTAATCGTTTTCAAGACGAAATGAAATACTAATTTAATTCCCTTTTGCATTTAACTGAAAACTACTATAGTTACGTACAAAAAATAAAAAAAATAAAAATTTAGGATCGTGTTACAGTAAATTTAATTTTTCTTTTTTTCCACCTTGAACAAGCAAAATAAATTAAACGTACATTGAAGCCGTCTAAAGTACCTTTAGATATTTATAAAGGTTAAAGACCATGCAATTTGCTTCAAAAAAAAAAAAAACCCCCCAAAAGGATTGTTTATATTTTTCCATATATATTTTTTGTGCTTTTAATTTTCGCTATTTATTTTACCCTCTTGAAGTTTACCATAAAACTACACTTGACAATTCTACAGTATCAAAATTGTATAACTTTCAGTGCCATTTTTTATTATATCTAGTATATATTATACAAACAACAACATGCATTCAATTTCATAGACATTTTTATTGCATAATAGATAAAATGTAAAAGACATGATACTATATATGTATAGATTAGCTTCTTTTTTAGCTTCCAAAAAAAAACTATTGGATGGAAAGAAGGTCTAAATTAAAAAAAAAAAAAAAAAACAGGAAATTATAATTGTAGTTCATGTATACATATGCTTTTTAACAGCTAGTAGAGGTTGACGGAGTTTTAATAAACAAAAATAGAAACTAAAGATGTAGAACATCGCAAAAATTTTCAAAACAAAATATTTGGATCAAGAATTTTATATGCAATAAGAGAAGATATTTTAAAATTTTATTGGTCATATGATTTATATAGCAAATTTCGTGCTGAAATAAAGTTCAACAAATATTCATAAATAGTTATTGATTCATTCATTTAAAAGATTTAAAGGTAGAATTGTGAGTTAATTTAAGTAAAATAATATTTCTAATATTTGTGAATCAATAAAATAAGTTTCAGTGTTTTTCTTTCCAAATATATACAAACTTTAACAATTATGAATATAACCCTTTTCAAAAGTGCGTGTATCGATTTAACAAATAACGTTGCAATATCTGACAACTACAAAATCAATGACATTTTATTAAAGTAATATTATGAAGTTTGTTCAACACAATATAATTATATGGTTTACAAAATGCAGTCCATACGCATGTCGTCCTTTAATAATTTTAATATTCAAAATATTATCATAACTAGTCATCCGAAATAAATCAGTACTCATTTGCTGTAATTTAATGTACTCATTAAGATCCACCGCAAATTACAGATTTTTTATTAGGCGATTGCCGACTAAAATCGTTTTCATTCTCGTAAGTCTTACTCGTAAAAATAAAACGCAAACTATTAAACTGTCGGCCTATCAAAAGTATGTATAGTGTTCGCCGTTTGGTGGACCCTAGATTGAATATATATAAAAACTAGACAATGCAGTGTTTTAAGCAAAATAAATTTATCATGGTTTAATAATTTTCATGTAGTTTTAAAATTATTTTTACTCCTGTAATCCGCAAGTAAAAATAGCGCAAATTTCAAAAACAAATTCATTGCATTTTTTTTTTTTTAACATCTGAAGATTTCATAAAGCGTGCTATATAATATAAATATAAATAATACAACTCTCAACATTCATATTCATCATCCCCTTAAAAGTAAAAAAAAAAAAGTATTTTGTAGGTGTTTTTTATTATTTGTTGATAAACTAAAAAAAAAAAAAAAAACTTGTAACAAAAGGATACAAGCATCCGGAAGTCAAAGTTTTTTTTTTTTTATTCTTCTTCTTACACTTCAGTGCCTATTTAAATGTGACCGTGAATGCAATTTTATATATAATAAATACAATATTTCACCTGCTTTTCACTTAATAATTTTACAGAGAGAAAAAACAAACAATGTATAGTAGTACTAGACACTCACAAGGGAAGACAGTGCATTCAGTACAGACAGTGAATTCATAAAATGCTTTTATACTAAAATTGTCTGGAAATATTATTTCGCGTATAATTTTAATATATATATATATATATATATATATATATATATATATATATATATATATATATATATATATATATATATAAATGCACACTTATGATGTTATGAATATTACATACTGCTGTGCATTCATTTAGATAATGTACCTACAAATAATATAGAATTTGTATTGGGATTACTTTGAAAATTATTTTATTGATTTTTGATTAGCTATTAAGATTAAATTATGGAAAAAAACATGTACATAACTGATGAATTTTATAGTACCTATAGATGTATACTTGTTTTATTTTTACACACTTTGAATTGCATTTTTGGATATTCAATTCAATTCAATTCTTTATTTATTTTAATATTAGATGTATATACAATAATTTAAAATATAATTTTATTTAGAGTTTAGGACTTATGCCTCTTCTTCTGAGATATTTTTATTTACAATATTATATGCGATAGAACTTAATATTATAACATTTTAAGGAAAATTTTTAGTATTTGAAAACCTTATGAATCAATTTTTGGATATATTTTTACAATTTTTGGACATATTTTTACAACCTATATAGCTAATAAACTATGTAAAATAAAACTTAAAAGCGAGTAGTTGTATTCATTTGTTAAATATTTAATAATCTTAATATGCACTCTGAAAATATTAATTTACAAAAGAGTGTCAATTCTATATATAGGTACTTTGCATAAACATAACATAATAATACTAAGTAAAAAATAAGAATAATAATCAACATACTTTATAAATTAAAAAAAATATATATAATTCTAATTATTACAATATGTTTTTTCTTTGCCGTTTTTTTTTTTTTTCAAACATTAAGTATATAACATTTATCCCTTTATATGAATTTTCCACTCAACCAGGTGGTAAGGTATATCATTATTCACTTCCGCCCTTAAAATTGGTAACAATTTAAGAAAAAAAAAATAAAAATTGTTTTTAACATTTTCATTGAAATAACATTTTTCAGTGTGTTTTTATATTGAATTGAGTGAATAAAAATTTTCAAAAGGAAAAAGAATTGTACATACAACAAGAAAAAAAAACCTTTTCTTTAACACTTTGCAAAATTGAGATATGAAGCAAAAACGGTTAAAAAAAAAAAGATGAATTTTTGTGTACATAAAATTTTCAAAGAAAACTTTGTTTTCTTTTCATAGGATTCTGTTAAATATGTATTTTTAAATTATCAATGTTATTATGTACATATACAAAGCTCGTTTTGTAAAATGATGAATGTATAGACGATAATGATAAGTAGTTAAAAAAAATGTATGGCTAAAAAAAATTTAATTGAAAAACATTCTAGAGAACTTCTTCTGAAAATATAATTATTTGAAATCTTTAAAAATTCTATAATTTTGCGTCTTAAAAAAATATAAATTTAATAATTCAATAAACTTCAAATATCTTTGAAATATTAACAAGGAATATTATTCATTATTGAATTTTTTATTACTAAATAAATTTGTTTTCATATATTGGAAAAAAAAAACTAAGTATAGGTAGGTATCTATCATGACAACGACAAAGGATTATTTTAAAAATAGAACCCCAAAACGTTTTTCATGCGAATTTTCTGTCGCCATAACAGAAATAAGAAAATGTTGAAAAAGACAGATATTTTGATTCACATAATCATTTTATATCTCAAAATTCATTTAACGACAGAGTAAACAACTTTTTTAATCCAACCAAAGTTACATCTCAGTATTTTCACAAAAAAAATAAGCCGCTTGTAACGCGTACGTAATGCATTTTTTGTTAGGAAAACTTTTTTATTTTTACTAGATTGGGAAGCAACTGAAACTATGGTTGGGCTGAATTTTCCTCTACTTTGCAGAAACACAAACATTTTTGAAATCTAGTAAAAAATAAAAAAGGCATAACAAAATATGGATTACGTACGGTGTACAAAAAAAGTACTTTTTTTTATGGAAATACTGATCTACGCAGGATCTGTTGCAGACCTTATGATTATGATAATTTTATTCAAACAACTATATTTTTTCGAAATAAAACATTTTTTTTTTACTAGGTATATCCCAAATAATATTTTTTTAAATAGATTCTAAATAAAAATTCACGAATGCTTCTATTTATCGTAATATCATATTATAATATAGTTTGATTACAACATATTTCCATAAATCTTAAAAATATAATGTAAACACAAGCAGCTTCAAAATATTAAAAACAATTATAAAAAATGGAGAAAATTTTTTTGTCATCCACTTCATGTCTTCCTTCACTTGAAATACAAATTTCATAAGTAACTGAAAGATATTATTAAATCAAACAGAGCATAGAAACATCAAAACCGCACACACAATATCTCTAAATTGACAGAATATTGACTATAAATGTGGCTTCCTTAAAGATTCATTGTAGTATGTATAAGCGGGAAACAGGTTTCTTATGTATAAAATATTGGCCTAGTATTAAATTACATAATTTTTCGAGGTTTTTTTTTTTATATAATTTCCAAGAAAAAGGCCAACATAAATCTTTAAAATTCAAACCGATCTTTTTTTTTATATATATTTTTATATATTCAATAAGGTTCAAGTGTAGATCACATTTCATCCGTTCTTGAAATTAAAAAAGAAAAAAAAAATCTTTCAAGAGGTATGATGCCTTTTTCTTATATTTCTGTATTTTTTTTTATTGAAAATAATGCGAACGACGACGTTAAAACTCAATAAACATTATTTTTTTTTTTTTTTTTTTTTTATATTAATTTTCAATATTGTTAAGGCTACCCATTTTTATATAATTTTGGTAAAAAAAAAAAGATATCCTACTGAGCTATACCGTATTACGACGAACATATATAATTAACATAAAGAACGCTTAAATAAAAATAAATAGACCAATAATTTTTTTTTTTTAACTCATTTGGATTCATTTTATTCTAGAAATTAAATAAAAAATTTATATATTGATCAGTTCATTTGAGCGTAGGCAATAAAAATAAATTTAATCTATTTATAAGTTTTTTCTTCTTTAAACCTAAATTATACTAATAAATTTTACTTCATTATGAAGGGATAAAAATTTTTTAATTGTTTTGTTAAGATTTGGGTATGAGAGGCATATGATATGCCCAAAGGACGATATTTCTAGAGTAATTTTTAAAATTGTAAGATATTCAATTTGAATAAGGGAAAACGCTGATATACTGTATATTTGAATTTCTAAGCACTATCTTTAATATAGCTAAAAGTTTCCCTAGACAGTGTAAGGCTAATCTGAATTAAATTCTTCTTTCGTTCGCATTAAGATCTATTGATTTGTCCTATATATTATATTCTATATTGTACATTATATTCAATGAATTTTTTTTCCTCGATTTATGTAATTCTAAATTCTATAATCTACATTTTCATGATCACTCTATACTTCATGCAGAATTGATTAACCCTCGGATTAACTTTTTTATCTTTATTATTTCCAAAACTAATAATACTTATATGACTCCCAATTGCATTCAAACCATTGCCAAGCATATTAAGTTTTAATAGAAGTTACTCGAAAAACATATCATATGTATATTTTTATATATACATTTTTAATAAAAATAAAAATAATATATATTTTTTTTTCAATAATTGCACAATGACCTGTCATTCCCATTAGGGATTAAAGGATAATTATCTAAACTAAATTGTATTGGAAATGTAATGGGAAAATGCTTTAAAAAAATTGTTCAGGTTAAAAATGTGATAAATTTTATATTTGCAGCAGAAAATCAACATTATAAAATTTGTCCCTAATGCAGTTGCTTTATAATTTTTACTATATAAGTATAATGTTCGTTTCATCAAAGTCTCTGATCACAGGCTAAATGAGTATAATATTATGTGTATAATGTTTAAGTTAGATTGTGGTTAGGACATAATTTATATTCAATGTAGCTACATTGAATTAATGAAAGTTACTTATTTTTTCTTTTCTCGAAACAATATTGAAACAAAAATACCTTAACTATTTTCAATTGTCGTCAGAAAAAAAAATAAAAATCGTGTTGAATTTTTTTTTTAATTGACCAGATAAGAAAAAAAATAAAACTATAAAAATTATTTCAAAAATGTCAAAAATTTTATAATAAAGACTTAATAATCCTTCTAGAAAATAAGAAATTATATATTTAATCGATAAAGTTTAATTCGATTTATATATGAAATAAAATAATTCTAATTTCATTTTTAATTCGAAATAAAAACTGAAAAAAAAAATAATATAAGATTATATTATTATTTCTATATTATTTGTTTGCATGTTCTAATGATATAAATTTGTTTACAATCATTTAGGTAAATGCTCTTATTTCAAAATTTGTCGTTTAATTAAATTTAACATGCGAACATTTTCAGTGCGACCGAAATTCATTTTAATCACTTTAATAAATATTAAAATTTGCTTTAACTACATATATTTTCACTCAGTTATAAAACACTAAAAAGGCATATAAACCATTTTTTTTTTTTCATTTTTACCCTTTTTTTATGCTAAAGGTACTCGTTTCGTATTTTTTTTTATTTTTTTCTTTCTTAATAAGTATGCTTTTTTGATAGAACTGTGACACAATTTCAATTAAAAAAAAAAACTATAGAATGTATATTATAGTTGTATATAATAATAATAATAAATATGGACAAAAATTTAAAAGCTTTTTTATTAATTTACATAAAATCCAAGTACAAAAATATATTTTTAATATAGGCTTTATTTTTATTTTTTTTGTAAATGGATTTGTATATAATACATAGGTTTGCTCTATATATATAATATACATAATAGTACCAAAAAACTTCTGTTTTGTTTAAGAAATATTTTATAAATGATGTTGGTCCAATATTGTTATTATGGAAAAATCAACTATAAAGCCTTTATTTCAACAATATTTTTTTTTTTTAATTTTTTGAATATAGTTATAAAACCATTATACTTATTCAAATTTATTGAGATAATACATTTTTCAAGATACTTATAATTATAAGATACTAATAATTATACAAGATGAAAATATGAATTTTCAAAAACTTAAAACCTTTTCAATCAAATTTATGTGAATAAATTTTTAATCGAATTTTTAATTTTGTAACTAAGTATACAGCTTAGAACTTCAATTAAATATAATTATTTATTTTTTTAATTATTACAATAATTAACAAATTAAAAAAAATCTCTCCAACGAATAAATAAGAATAACGCGAATTTTAAAAAAAGAATTATTTCATTTTCTTTTTTTCGTTTATTGCAAAAAAATTTTACCTTGGCGAAATACTTTCATCTTCCAATAAAATTGTAAAAATTCCATTTATTTTATGCTTTGCTTATTTTTTTGTGAAAAAGATGTATATTTTTTTAAGTATTTAAATACATACTTAAAAATGAAAATTTTTTCTTTAAATTTTCTTATTCTCACGCATAAAATCTGCTTCTTACTTCTTTGAGATTATTCATTTGAATGGTATGTGGAGTGATTTCCGTTGAATCAATAAAAATATTTAAAAAAAAGAATAAAGCTAAATATTAAATTTATATAAAAATTTATATGTAAATAGTATGTATAAAACTTGTTTTCTTTTTCGCAAAGAATTTGAACGTCTGTTGATTTCTTTTTAAAAATAACATAAATATTCCATCACATAAAGAATTAAAGTGTTTTCAATATAGTTAGATATGTATATTTCCTTTAGTTCATGATCATATGATAGTTGGGTATTTTTTAGTTGATTTCGTTTGGCGAAAGATATTTTAACATGACTTTCATTTGACCATGCGTCATCCATTGAAATTATTGAATTTCTTATATTATATTATTTATATATTATTCAATTTAACAATTTTTATACACTTATCTTAGTCACCAAATACTTTAAAATATTACGAATCTGTAATCATGACATATGAAATAAAATCCTATCTTTTTACTTATTCAAATATAATTTTATATATATACAGATTAAAGTTTCACATTCTCACTTTCAAAATAAAACATCTAATACGAACACCACTGAAAACTATAGGATCAACATTTTCTAGTAATCTAATATTCTAATATATATACTTAATTCATTTCTCAAACTGATTTAACGTTAGCCACAAAAATGACTAACCAGTAATCTTCTCTTCATAAATGTAGGTATGTTGTACATTTTATGAAAATTTAATCAAAAAATCTTTATCTTTTTTATTTTATTTTTTTGTTTTCGTTAACATTTTTCTTTTATAAACCTGATGCACTTTGAACAACTATACAAATACACTTGGGTATAAATTTCATGACCACAAAATTTGTGGTGTGCATCAATTGCATATTATTTGAACTGTATTTAACAGAAAGTTTTAAAAGATTTTTATTTGGAATACTTAAAAATCGTTTTATACAAAAAAACATACGTATCGATGAAAAAATAATTTAAAAAATCTTAATTATGCAATTCTTGTGCAAAAAATGTTAGTAAGACAATTTTCAAGAATAAACAGTTAAACAGGTATCAAGTAAATTATTCTGAATCATTCTGATCAAGTAAATTGTTCTCATCTTGATAGCAGGACAAATAATTTAATAATAAAATCAATTAAAAAGTATTCTTATAAAAAAAAAAGCAATATTTCCACTGAATAATAATTTAATTGCTCTCAGGTTCCATTACTACATACAAATATTCTGAATTCCGCAAATAAGTACGCAATGAATTTTTTTTTTCAGTGTAATACCACTGTAGTAGCTTTTTTGGAGGAACATTTTCGCGTAACACATATTTGAGATTAGGTTCACTCTATTTGGTAATTTCTGTAATTTAGTGTTCTATAACTCTTTGAACCAGTTAGTTAACGTCAGACAAAAGTTTTTTCCCTTTAAAAACATATTTTTTTAAAATGTTGATTAGAACAGGTTTTTATTTTTTTTTCGTTAAACCAAAATATGCTGTACTGATATTCTTATGTGTACCGTACATTTAAAATAATATGTTTTTTTTTTTTTTTTTGTACAAAATGAAGTACATACCCAAGTATTTAATTTTATTTAATATTGCGATATAAATTCTAAAAGCAGGTATTTTTAGTTGCATTATAAGTTATCTATCCATCCCTTTGTCTATTAAGGAAAATTCAGATAAAAAAAAAACGGTGTATAATGCTGCAGAGAGTTTCTTTTATGTACATACATTGCAATATTGTATAAAATTAAATGAAATACATATATTATTTGAATAAAATGAATAGTTAAATAAACCTAATAATTTTTTTAAAAAAACATATATAAATTGACTCATTGACCGATACTTTTTGTGGCTTGAAATTACATTGTATATATATTTCTGAACTAAAATGTTGTTGGAATTTTTACTCAAAATGTATATTTAGTATACATTTAGTGTACATATGGTACGGTATATAATAAGCAAGTTTTAACAAAAATGATTAATTTAAGATAAAAAATCTAACATGAGAAGAACACTATAATTTTGTTCAATATAATGTTACTTAGAAGATTGCATAACGAAGAAAATAAACCAAGCCAAATATTTGATCATAGCATCAATAGCATCAATCTAGTGCAGGCATGTGCAACTCAATTGCGTGCCAGAGCCACTGAATAAATTTCGTACCTCGGCATGAACCACATATAAAAAAACGAATGAATAAAATAATAATGGTTTATTGGTTTTGATTTAATTCAGAATTTGTACTAGAAATTTAATTAAAAATTGCAACATAAAACATACAAAATATAAAATAAATCTACAAAAAATAAAAAAATAAATAAAAGTTAATGAGAAATTTGAGTGTTTTTGCTTTGGCTCAATTTATTCAAATCAGGTGCAATTCTTGTTGTTGAAATCCTAGTTGATGTTCCAAGTTTATATTTATTACCTTTTCTTGCAAAACAAACAAATCATTGCCAGCTAATAAACATTAAAGCAAAACAAATTAAAGCAAAACAATAGTTCTTTTCGTACAAAAAAGATCCACATATTACGTAAATCAAAACATTGATGTGAGCCGCAGATAAAAATCAAATGAGCCGCATGCGGCTCATGAGCCGCAGGGTGCACATCGCCGATCTAGTGTAAATAAGATTAACTACTAAAATGTATACTAAACTACTAACTACAATGGTAACTATAATATTTTCACATAAAAAGTCAAAATGAAATGTGCATAGGATAAAATATTTAATAATTCCATTCAATGTTGACCTTTTCCATAAAATTTGTGTATTAATTTACTTAACATTTGAATATTATTTGAATGAAAAAACCAACTTGTCCATTATATGCTTTTCATTGTTATGCTTTACCTGAAAAAATATAATATAACATATATTTTGATCGTGCATTATTCTATGTACATGCAGCTGGCAAACTTTTGTATCTTTTTTTTTTTAATAAATAAATTAGCTGTGGAGTTTCTAATTGCCTTGGAAATATTACTCATCAGAATTTTTAAAATATTTGAGAAGTTAAAAAAGTTTATTGTTTTTTCTATCAACAGACATTATAATAATAATTCATTTAACATTCCAATGTTATTATATTTGACGTTATTTAGATAAATATAATATACAAAGTAAAACATATTTTAGCAACTTTCAATAAGCGTTAATTTTAATTGACTAATTTGTTAACATTTAGGTATATACACTATACATAAATATTATTATTATTTTTAACACCTTTTAACATAATATGTACATATAAAGTGCCTTGAAATTATATTGGTAAATGTTTCATATTAATTAAAACATATTTTAAACATATTATAAAATAATTTCAATAATATCAAAATTATTATGGTTTAATAAGCAAATTATATATGTGAAATTTATGATTTAATATATCAATGTCAAATCAGAGCTCTTGCAGTTTTTATACAAAAAATACATTGTCAGAAAAGATAATTTGGTAGTAACGCCTCGCTTCTAGCTAAGGTTAGTTATTACTTTATTAATAAGTATTTCTTTGAGAGCTGAAATCATTATTATTAATAAAAAATTTAACCAATAAACAGGTTAAAATACGCTATGTTAGGCATTTGGGAATAGTTCCTCGGAGTTCCATTATGTATTTATGGTTATTTCCAATTCCTCAGAGTAATGCACACTGAAATACTGAAAAACTCATAAGAAATTAGTTAGTTGTACATGAAATTAAAAACAAAATTAAAAATCTTAGCAAGATTATGTTATACCAACTACAAATATATTAAAAATTGAATTATTATATAAAACAAAACTAATTTATTTAGTTGTCCAAGTTAAAAGATGATAATTTTTTAACGTATAAAAATTATAATGCATGATTTGCAACTTATTATTAGGATGCTGCAGTGGGAATAAACTTTTTATAAGTTGTATAATAAACTTTTTGATTAAAAACAATATGATATAATATATAATTTTTTTTTAATTTTAGTATAACTCTTCATTCGTAGAAAATTCCAAGATCCACTAACATAAATTTTCTTTACATTTAGTTTTTTTTTTCTTTAATTTGTGTTATCTTAAAAAACTTCTTTGAAAAAATAAAATTTCTTATATTTCATCAAAAAATGGTTATACATAAGACATGCACATAGTTTACATGAATTTATGCAACTTTAACTCTAAATATTTCAACGCGTAATTACTTTTTCATACTTTCATGCATTGTCTTTTCTATAATAAAATGTTCACCAAAAATAAGCTAAATATTAAGTAAATATTTAATAATATACACATTCATTTTATATAATTTATACCTACATTAAATTCAAAAGGTGTATGAAAGTTAAAATAATAATGCAATAAAAATTATTAATATATTACTTAATACATCTCCTCAGCCTATTTATAGAAATTGAAACAGATATTTCCTCTTGAATAACATGTTGGAAAAACTTTAAAATAAATCTAGGTTAACATAGTCTGCGTTATGCATCAAATATTTAATATTTTATTTAAAAAAAAACAGATGATGAATTTCATTTTTAAAACAGCCTACCGTAATAAAAATAAAAAATTACTTATATAAATTAAGTTATTGTACCAATTTTTTTTTTATTTTTTATTCCTCTTAATCTACCCAGATATATTTCGTATATAGAATTCGTTTCCTATTGGGTGGACAAGCTTTAATTTCTGGTCTACGTACGCAATATTTTTCTACGAAAATTTATATAGATTTAAATTTTTATTGATTTTTAATATATGTAAAATGTATGTAAAATACATATTATTTTTAGTAAAGTAAATTTATACATTTCATATGTGTAGCTTGTTTGTACACCTACTTAACTTTGCTAGTTGAGTCGTATACTTATAGTATCAACGATTTTCAGTTCAACAAATATTTATGTAGATACTGTATTATTGAATTGAATATATATAATGAATGACCTGATAGTAGATCAACATAAAATCTGTTTTTAATAATTTTGTCAATTTTCATGATAAACATAAATTTTAACCATAAGAATAAAATACTGAATGCCATTTTATCCATTTGATCTAAAAATTTCTTTCTCGAGGTGAAAAAAAGAATCAATTGACTTCTTTTGTTAAATTTTTGGTTTTTATTTCTCGGTCACTTCCTTGTTTAAAAACAAAAAAAAAAAACGAAATTTTGTAATATCCCTTTAATTTTTATTTTATATTTTATTTATTTTTTTGCTTTAGTATATTATTGCAAAAAAAAAAATTCATTTAACCGGGGAACGCCAAATCCTTTTCACTTCCTGTAAGTTTTATCGGATTTAATATAAGCCAACTTAGTACATGTTACGGATAGTGCATTTTATTTCAAATATTATGCCCATCAGAAAAAAAATTGAAGTTTTTTATTTTTTTTAAATAATATTATTTTCCCTTAAGTTTAGCAGTTATTACATTATTCAGTGAATAGTTTATGTTGCTTTTAAATACTGGAATTAGATAAGAAAAAGATAAAAAAGATTTAACGTTTATTTAAAATGTAGAGAGTAGATCGTTAGCGTAAGCTCTTAAAAACTAAAATATTTGAATTAGAATAACTTAGTGGTTCTGTGCCTCTGACGTCCTGGGTGCATTTTCAAAAAGTAACTTTTATCTAAATTTTTAAATATCTACTTAATTTTTAAATTTATCTCAAATTTGTTCGTCAAAATATTCTAAAATTAACAATACAAAATTCAACCTCAAAGGACCTTAAGACACTTCTCTAATTTTCTCGATGTTTCCCAAACAAATTAAGCCTAAATACAAATGTCAAAAAAAAAAATATTTAATTGATTAGAGGGAAACAACTTATTCCTAATTAATTAATTAAAGAGAGAAGAAAATAAATATTATTTTCTGTCTTTTCAAAATCAAAATTTTTTATTTATAGGTTTTCCACGTTTGTATATTTGGAAACTAAATTTTAAAATTTATTCACCCATTATTATTTTATTGAAAATAACATTGTGGTTTATTTACAATTTTTTTTTAAACCATTTCTTGTGTGCGGTTGTTAAACACCTGGTCATTTTATTTAACCGTTTTTCCTACTTATTTAGTTTGATCTGCTGCTGTCATTCACTTTCAGTTTTATTTTTATTTCTTATTTCATGAAACCCTCCCTTATTGTAAAATCGATAAGTTCCATATTTTCTTTAGAATAATTTTTTTTCCTTTAAATTACTTTCTGACGGTTAAATTTTCTACATTTTTTTTTTTTTTTTAATTTTAAAAATTCAGATAACGCCACAAGAATTTTCGAATTTTTTTTTGCAGAGCTTTAGTGCCAGAAAAAGGATACGTATATAAAATTAGGTATAAAAACTATAAGGTTAAAGAAAATGATTAACCATTTAGGTTAAAACCAAAAGGAGGAAGATTTCAACCATAAAGAAATAAAATAATTATAATTAAAATTAACTTTAATTTATCTCTTAGCTCAAAGAATTTGCCGCTCAATTGAATTTAGTTTTTGATTGTAGGGACAATAACAGATATTTAAGTCTGTTAAACTCATTAATTTTTAATCGGTTTTCTATTAAGGTCATTAAAGAGTTTTTTTTTTTTCAACTTGTTTTTAGAAATCAGAATACCAAAAAAAAAAAAAAAACAATACAATTTTGAACTAACTTTGTACAAAATTTTTCTTACATTTGATTTAAAAAAAACTAAATTTATAAAGTCGTTATCCTTTTGAAAATTGGTTAGCAATAAAATTAACATAGTTGAAAAGAACAAAAAAAAAAAAAAAGAAAAACAAATTCAAATTGAAGAAAATAACAAAAAAAATAAAAAATAAAAACTGTCGGTTTAGCTTATAAAGTCCATTAGTGTAACAAGTTGTGGGAAACTTCTGGTTTTTCTTTTCTTTTCTCTTACATTGTTATGTAAATTTTTACCTATATTAAAATTTTTGTATTTTTTTTATTAACCAGTTGGTGAACGTTGAATATTACATTTTCCATTTTAAAAAGTGCAATGGAATTAAAATTAGAGTATTAAAATTATATTTACAGAAATCGTGAGAGACCTAATTAAAACCGCACCAAAGTGAACAATTTATATGAATAGTTTAAAAGCTGTGCTTTTATTGTCAAAACTAAATGAGCCGAAGCAAAAAAAACTAGAAAACAATATATTTTTTTGACAACTAAATTCTTTATATGTTAAATTTAATTTTAAACTTATTTATTATATTCATATATTTTCACTTCATTTAAAACCAGTGTTTTTCTGTTAAAATAAATATTCTTAATGACAGAATTTAATTACCTGTTAAATTTATATATTTGGTTCATTAAACCCCAAATTTATAAATCTTAAAACTCTTATCTTTCGGGATAAATCTTTATCTCTGTGATTTAAATAATAAATATATTCAGTGAATAAATTTTTCATTTGTTTTTTAGAAAACATAAATAAAAAGGTTAAAGATCTAAACCTTTTTTACTTTTTTTTTTGCCTTTTTTTTACCATAAAAATATAACAAATGATAAAGTTTTATTTCTATAATCAACTTTTAATATTCAAATTATGTTTAAAGTCAGTTTAAAGGCACCCCATAAAAAAAAAAATTTCAAATCTATGATTAACAAAAATAAAATAAATATGTATAGTTTGTGATTGAGATAAATGTTTTAGTCAGATTTTTTAATAAGGATGTTTTTTCTTTTTTTTTTTTGGTTTTTAATTCCGAATAATTAGTCCAAATAATCTGTTAGTAATTTATTTTCCATGGGGTTAAAGGAATTTTTTGTTTGAATTTTCTTTGCCATATGCAAGTTATGGGAAAATTATTATTGGGTGGTTTAAGTCTTTCTAGGTTGTAGGTAATTGTAATTAATCCTTACAGAAGAGACCAACTTTAAAATCGTCTCAGATCTCATCTGATGCGGCTGATTATATAATTATAACATTTTTATAGTAACTGGCTTTTTTTCAAATTTTAGCAAACAAAATTTTTATCGACCTGCTCTTTAATTTATTTAACATGAATTCCTTTTCACTGATAAAAAAATCTATAAAGCATTATGAAAATATTGCTAACTGATATATTTAATTTTTTTTTAAATTACATCAACACAGAAATTGTTAATACAGGAATATTAGAGTTATTTTCTAAATCTTTATTGCCACTCCAAAATTTAATAGTTTTTGTATACAGATTTTAAAATTTTTTGGTTATAAAAAGATTTTTTATTTTATTAGAAATGTTTTATTTTGTGAACAATTTTTTATTGCCAATAAAATTTTTGTTATAGTTTCGCTTTTTATTTTATCTAAATTGTATATTCATAAAATAAAAATATATTATTATTTGATTAGTTTTGTGTTAATGATCCGCGCTTGTAAAAACGATTTATTTCACTAAACATATAAATCAATCGATTATTATTTGAAAATTGCAAAAAAAAAACTAATTTTTATATATTACAATTTCATTTATTTAAAAATTCATATATTTAAAAATTCCACTGTTTAGTATACATAGTTTGTATTCTCGTAAAAAGAAACTTTATATTTTTGAAGAAAGCAAAAAACTGCAAAAAATAAAATAAAAAAATGGGTATATTGTGAAGAGGAAACTGAAAGCAAAAATTTTCAAAATCATCTTAACATAAATTTTTATGAATAAAAGTCACTTAGTTTTTTTTTTTATGTATAAAGCTTGGAAGTATATATTTTTTATTTAGGTAAATAACATTCTTCTTTTCTGTTTTTTTTTTTTTTTTTGTATTTATTTATTCTTTAGTTATTTTATCTATACATAGTTTTGCATGATATATGTATATAATAATTTAAAAACAAAACAAAACGCAAAGAGGTATTTTCCTCGGTTTTTAATGAAAAATGAAATAAAAATAAAATACACTTTAAAAAAAAAAATATTTAAAATATTCAGTATTTTTGTTAAGGAAAACATTCGTTAATGTCATATAAAAGCTTCTCATAATTATGTCGAGCCAAGAATTTCGTCATTCATTACTGATGAAAACAGATTTTTGGTTGGACAGTGTAATATCCCAAGACATAAAATAGTTTGTGGGATATTTAATATTGAACCAATGTGGTGATGGGAACCGAATAATCGCGGTTAGGATTGTATATTATGTTAGAATAGAAAAATTTTACTGTATTTGAAATAAGTTTACCAAAGAAAATATGAAATGGTCATATCTGTCAAAATTAGGAATGATAATAGGTTGATATTTGGTAGGTAATAAAAATTAAAAAAAAAATTGTTTGTTGCTTTAATTTTTTTTATTAAAATAACGATTTATTTATTTTTTGTTTTAAATAAAAAAGTATAAAAATTGCATAAATGGATCTGAAGATGTTTTCTTTTTACCCAAAATTTAAATTAAATCCAAATTAATGTTTTTTAATTTATATGTTGTTTTTCCTTCTCTTAGTGTTATTAAAATGAAACAAATATTTATGTTTTTCATCAATTTCTAAAAAAAAAAAGTTGAAAAAAAAAGAGTTAATGCACCCCAATAATATGTTTTTCATTTTTATAATAATTTTCTTCTTTTTTTTTTTTTCAAGAAAAAATTATAAATTTCTTAAGTACATTTGTTTTATTTTATGTTTATAGAAAAGAAAGAAAAAAAAAAACATATTAAGTATAAAATGTGAAGCAAAGAATTAAATAATAAAAAATAATAAATAAAAAAAAAAACTAAATAAATAAATGAAAAGTTCATCGCACCTATGTATAAAGTACAAGTTGGACTGCATTATTTCTTTCTTCTTATAGTTGTATAGTACACTTAATATGTTATTGAGTGGAATTAAAAAATATGTATATACTATATGTATAGTATAGTATGTTTGATTGGAATGTTTGTTTTTATAAATCACATGAAAAGGTATAAAAAAAACAACATAATTTTTAATTTATGTTTCTTTCATGTTTTTTTTTTTGTTCTTAATATCCATAAATTTTTAATTGAATGTCAAAGTGCACAATTCCTTGATAATAATTTATTTAATTATTTCTTTATTTATAAATTTTCAAATTAAAAAAATTTGCGTATCAAAAAAAAAATACTTAACTCTTCATATTAATTTACCTAAGTCAAGGTATAGGAGAATAAAAGGTGTAGTTAAGAAAAATGAATTCGAATTCAAGAATTTATGACTATTATTAATGAATTAGTGTCATAAATGATTGGCAATTGACTTTGAATCTTCAAAAATGGGTCATATATAGAGCTTAGAACGTTTTGTGAAGTTTAAAGCGAGTCAGCATATGTGAATGTTGCTATTTTGGTTGAAATTTCGTTTCAATATTTTTTATATAATTTATCTATCAAATTTTTACATCTTCAAATGTATATGAGAAATATGTTCTCGATTTATGTGCAAATAGTCGAAATATTATAGGTACTAAGTGTCATTCGAAATTGCAATATAATCTTCATAAATGACATTTTTACAGTTGAAAAAATTATGTCATTGTCTTCAGTTCATATTTTCAAACGAATTTTCATTTTATATTGCTCTTTTTTTAAAATTAGGAATAAATTTCCACCGTTTTCTCTTTATTTATTTGTTTTTTTTTTTTTAAGTAATAATTCATTTTATTCCTCATGATGAAAAACAGAGGAAAATAATAATAATAACATAAAATGAACAATTTGCAATATAAATTGTTAATTTTATAAATAAGATACTTAGAGATCGGAATTTAATGTTATTTTTCTTCATTTATAATGTTTATGGTAAAAGTGGTTCATTTTATTATAATTTATTTTATATATATGCTTTTAAATATCTTTAAAGTTTATATTTAAAAGTTCTCACGTTTCCATTTAAGATATTTGATTTTTAACAAAAGATTACTATTTACATCTTATATGTATTTTCAAATTTTTTATATATATATTATAGTTTTTAAAAGTCTATATATAAAAGCATTATTAAAATGCTAAAGACTTGTATATATATATATATATATATAAAAACATAAAATTTACCTATAAGATTGCATAGAATTTATTTTTTAAAACCTTTCAAACGGTTTAAAAATTTTAAACAAGTAAATTTATGCAAAAAAAGGGAAATACAAATTGTAAAACGTAGATGTATATATACATCAAAGAAAATAATTATTTTGTTATAAATCTTTTACTTTTAGGTTGATTGTTTTTATAGTTTCCTAAAAAACAATTTATTTCAAATTTAATTCTAATGAAACTACCTCATTCCGTGTACTTTTGCCTTAAAACAAATAATCAAATAAAATCCATAACAATTCTTAGTTTGAAATTTGAAAACAAAATAAATTAAATTTTTATTTTAATTACTTTATTTGTTAAATTTCTATGAGGTTTGTTTGAACATTTTAATTCTATATAAAAGAAAATAGAAACACAAGTTCATCTCCAAGGCGCTACCAATACCATACTCGTCTTTAAGGAATGAAATTGAAATTGGGATGATTCTGGAATATTTCACTTTTGTATTCAAGTTAATCAGGGATGGACAAGCTTATATTAGGATTGGCAACAATAAATTAATGAAAGTGTCAAGAAAGGATTACTGTTCATATTTAAACTCTTAATTCCATTTGACTTAATTTTCCAGTTCGAATGGCAAGCTTAGAACCGAAATAACTAAAATGCAATTGCTGTTAAAGAATACGAACATACTACGAAAACTTTGTACTAAATTAATTTAATGTTTCAATAATTATTTACCTCAGTCAATCATTCTTCAATTCGTTCAATTGAATAATATCAATTATACATGCAATTTTAAACGTATTAAATTTATATTGTAATGTCAAAGTACTATTTTTTCTATAATGTGCTTAAAAATATTATGTTTTTTGCATTCGATAGTAAGGAAATTTCATTCAAGACTTAATGGATATTAAGTATATTTATTATACGTTTGTTTTACTTATGCAAATATTGTACTTTTTTTTTGTTTTTAATAATGCAACGCATAAGAGCTGTACAAATTTTAAAAAGTCATCATTCAAATTAAGTGTACTATAATATGTGTGTTTAATTAATTATATATATAGGTATATATCTATATAGGGAAACAGAACAAATGAATTTTAATTTAATAAAATATAAAATAAAAGATTAAAAAAAAAATTATTTATGAAACTTAAAGACAAAATGAAAATATACAAAAAAAAAATAAAATGAAAAAACGGAAAATGTAATGACATTTTCATGGCATCATTTAAAATTATAATTATAATATTGTATATTTATTTAAATTTCAAAGGGAAAATTAAATGAACCATGAATTTACTTTTTTTTTTATTATTATTAATTTAATTGCTAAATTATTTTCGTTTCAATAATATAAAGAAATTCCATTGATAATTTTCTTATTCGACAAAATAAAAAAAAACAGAAAATTATTATTAGAATATTCAAAGTAATGAATCTTCTTTTATGACTTAACGAAAAAAAACCATTTACATATATAAAACTATGAATTTTTTCCATTTCATAAACATTTAATATTACCGAATCAAATTGAATATGAAAGAAAAATGAATTTTCTATTTATTTATTCGTTTACGGATTTTTTTTTTATTTTTTATTTTAACATGACCAAATATGGTTGATTTACTCATTTGATGATTTTTGATTTTTATATTCACTGGCAATAGTTTTGATTTTTAATTGTCATTGAATTTCAACTGAGATCTGTTAGAATTGGCAGAATTATGAAAAAACCAATTGCATGTAAATAAAGTGATATTTTATTAAGTTTGAGTGAAGGTTATAATTGATTCTATAGTATTTAGAACAAATCTTAAAGGATTTAATAATATGTACCATTAATAGATACTAATAGATACTATATCTGAAATTGGTCGAAAATTCAATTCTTTAATTATTCTAAAAAAAATACCTGATCGTGATTAAAATATCGGCAATCGTAGATCGGACTACTATATTTTTCAGCAGTTCAGATTCAAAATGCCTGAAACATAGTTTAAAACACTATATTTACATGTATTAAGCTATTGTATTAACAACAACTATACTTAACAATTGTCAACATCCTAAAATTGTACCTGAACATTGCCCATACTATTTTGCAACCTTAGTTGCAAAATATTATGGGCAATGTTCCAAAATGCTTCGATTTATTAATATCTAAAATATGAATTAGTTGAACTGAATCGACTAAATAAATTTAAAATTTTTTTTTTTTATTCGTAATTACCTGCACAAACATTTTGTATCTTAGATATTTTATATTTATATGCATTTTCAAAGTAAATATTTACGTGTTTAAAAATCAACAAATTTTATTTTAAATAGTTTAATGAAAAATAAATAAAATATAATAAAATTTTCAATTTTTAGTTATTGTATTCAATTTAAAAATGCAAATTTCTTCATAAACAATTTCAGATATATGTGTACACACAATATACACACAATTTAAAAATATTATATGTAAAAAATTAAATTCTGTTCGTTGTTCTTCTATATTTACATTATTTTGATTATGATGAATAAATTTTTAAAAAAATTTATAAATAAATATCTAAAATAATGTATATACAAAGTACATTTAGTATAGATAGTGGAACCTTTTAAATTTTTTTTTAAATTTTAAAACATATATTAAGTTTCTTCCAAATTCATAAGCATTAAATTTTAAAAATTTTAAAAATTTTGGAATATCAGATTGCTGTTTATTTGAAAACATATCTATATATAGTTTCTTGCAGATTCATCAGCATTTAATTAAATATTTTAGAATTTTAGAATATCAGAATATGTTTGGAATTTGAAAAATATATAATTTTGATTATTTAAATTTAATACAATCTTGCAAGTCGATTGTTATCTTCAATTTGGCGCCAGAAGTTTGATCTTTAAAATTAAAAAAAAAAAAGAATTGTTATAGCTTACTTAATTTTTATTTTTAACCCATTTAGTATTCCCTGTTCAATTCAAATATTTTAAAAAATTTATGTATTTTAATTTTTAATGTTTTAAATTTTAATTAACAATTTTTTTTTTTGTTCTAATAATAACTATTAAATTATCTGTTTGAACACCTGAATTTATTGGAACGAAAAATGTATATTTTAAAAACAACAAGAAATAAGGTATAAAGTTAATCCTCTATCGTCACATTATTAGTACGGAAGCTAAATTTTGATATTCAATTGAATACGAACATCTCAATGATATGAATACACAAATTATTAAGAAAGACTAAGATATCATCTCAAAATGTCAAAATCTATTTGAAAAAAAAATAATTGGAGTGGGTTTCTGATGATTCAATACTCTAAAAATGTAAATCTTAGAAGTTTATTTTTAATTTTTTAATACCCTTGCAAAAAAATGTTGTATAAAGCTGATTATCCTTTCTGTATTCTTAATCAATGGTAAAAACATAATTTTTTTCTCTATTCTAATATAAATTAAATTAAAAATTTGCAAGATCATTAACAAGACTAAATTAAATATGCGGCAAAATATTATTCAAATATATCACATACATACAAAAGGTGCACATTTTTATTTATCATCTTAATGATAGAATTATAAAAAAGTTTCACTTTTAAAACAAATTTATACATAAAATTTTTTTGTTGTTATACATATATTTTCAATTATGAAAAAAAAAATAAAAATAATAACGTCATTAAAATGTATAATTTTACTATTTTTTTGTTATTTTTTCTCAATCATATAATTGAAGATATTTTTTTTTTATTTTTTTTATAAAAAGCTTTACATAAAGCTCCTAGACTATATATTCTTATTGTCCCATTCAGTAAATCTGAATGAAAAAAAAAAAAACAAAACAGAATTCTATCATTCACTAAAAAATATGTTTTTTGGGTCAATAGAAATTTGTTTATGGTACATATAAAATAAAAAAAAATAAAAATCTAAATTTAATGAATTTTATATTAGTCTAAAGAGACTAATTTTAAGTTTTTATTGTAGGTACCTACAATCTTTTTTTTTTTTTATTTTCTACGTATAAAGTTTTCAGTTCTTTTTTTTTTTGTGTAGAAAATACAAGACATTATTTTTTCATTAGCTTTATGTTCCTTTTGAATTCTTTCTTTTTATTTTATTGTATAAAAAAACCTCAAAAGTTTTGTTTTTTTTTAAGAGGGTTTAGTTTTAATGAAATTAATTATATGTGGGTCAACAAATTTAAATTAATTACATACCTATAGTTATTTTTTTTTTTTATTATGACAATTTTCCAAATTTCTGTAAAGTTACCTGGTTTTGTATTTTTTGTTGTAAGGGGATGCGATGGAATAACAAATTATGATGTAATACTTTTCTTGTTAAATATAGAATGTTCCCTTTATTTAATTTAACTAGTCGAAACCCGTGAGATATTCACGGAAGTTAAATAAATTTAAATTTTTGAAATACATTTTTTAATTTTATTTTCCAACAAATTTACCGTAGTTTGCAATGCTTTTATTGAATTTTACAATGTTTTTTTCATTGATTTTGTTTTATCCGGAAAATATCTAAAAAAATATGTAAATTCTAAAAGATGTCTCTATACTTTATATTTTATTTTAACTCCAGTAGATGTCTTTACTTACTGATTGATACATAGATAGATAGATACGGTCGAATGCCTATTAATATTATGATTAAATAATAGAAATAATAAAAGATTTATTTACAATCTTATAAATTTTGTATTTATTTTCTGCCGTCTCAGTCATAATTTTTATTTTACATATCGTATAGAATCTGTGTATGCGTTTATTTGCTGAAATTAAACGCAGTATCATGTGCCCTCTATGTCTAAAATTATACAATATTTTTAATAACCAGCGCCGGAATAACTTTTAAACTCTATTTTCTATTTAAATAAAATATTTTATTAAAAAAAAAAAAATTTATTTCTGAAATTTTTTTAACTATAGAATATTAAATATATATTAATAAAAATTTAATTTAAATAATATAATTGAAAATTATATGAACTTTATTAAAAATGTTTACCTAAGTTTATTTAAATATAAAAAAAAAAAAAATTTAAAATATTATTTTCCTTTATAATTTATAAATTATTTTTTCCTTTTTGAGTATTTTTTTTTTCAGGTAAATGGAACAAGTCTACATCTTGAGGGCGAAATATATCCACGAAGTATATTATTATATTTATGAATGAAAAAATATATAAAAAAGATTTCAAATGTAGATGTCAAAAACAAAATTAAAGTTATTTTGAAAAGAAAATTTTTTTTCTGCGCACCAATAGTTAGTTAGTATAGTTAGAAGAAGCATATTAGTATATAATCCAGTAATGGAAATTAATTTTAAATTTAACAGATTAACTATTAGATGAATCTGATAATTTTTAATGGCTTTTTAAGTTAACAGTCACTACCATTAATGATATTAGACTTCAACTATGTCTCAGCAATATAATGCGAAAAAAATCTGTTCATAAATATAAATAAAATAAATATAGAAAGAGAATACACTTGTATTTGATTCCATTTCCTAATACGGTTATAACAACTTGTTCAGAGCTTAATTTTTTTTAGAAATTAGAAAAATCTGTATACAAATAATATACAGAATATATGAAAAATATCTTACACCATATATGATAAATTTTATTAACATTTAAGAAAAATATTTCAAGTCTTTATGAAAATCTTCTCAAAGACTTCAGAAGCAATTTAAGTTTTTCTAGTGTATTTGTTTTAATATTTTAATTATGTTAATTGAGCATCTTGTTGAAAATTGGACAACAAATATGTACAATGCATACATATAAGACTCATCCCAGTATACAAACATTATGTATAGTTTATGTGATTATTATTATTATTATATTTGTTTCCTATACATTTCGTAAGACATTTTCAATTCAAAATACATAAAGTATATATTTTTTTTTTTTAGGAAAATAATAAGTTTTGTATTCTTTATTCTGTATACTACATACTTTTATAATAGAAGATATATATGCAATTAAAAAATAAATACTATAATTTTGCCAATTATCACAAAAAAAAAGAAAAGAAAAAACAAAACATAACATCCAATTTATTTGTTATATATTTTTTGCAATTTTTGCTCTGAATATAATAATTTTTTGTTCCACTTCAATAATTTTTGTATTGCAAAAATCTTTTGCCAATGATAACTTCTCAGACATTTATATTCTTAACAAAATATTTATCTTTCATTATAATATCGTTAGCAGAAGCTTTAATGGCATTAAAAGTAACAAATACAATCATTTCCGACGCGAATGATATTGAAAGTATCTACTGTAAATGATAAAAAATTGTAGAAACTTTTACATGGGTAATAGGTTATAAATTAAACGTTACAATTCTGCAAATTTTTTTATCATAAATCGTAATGAAATTTTATAGAATTAAAATTTAAGATGACTTCGTAGTCTGTATAGTTGACCCAAAATAAATATATTTATGAATATATTTTTTGCAAATTGTGAATTATCTGCCAGAATAACATTAAAAGTAGTTTTTTTTTTTTCATCCAAACAAAACATTATCTCAAATCGATAAATTTATAAATGGTTTTTTTATTTATGTATAAACATTGATTTTTCAATAGTATACTATGGGTATGATTAGTTATTAAATAAAAAAAAAATTCTGTATTATTTATTTAAAAAAAAAAAATATCTACTTCCAGCAATTAAATATTGATTTCTTTTTTATTTATTTATTTTTATTTTTATTTCGTATTATTATTTATTTTTTTATACATTTTTTTTTATTTTGTAATTCAATTCGTTTCAATCAAAAACACATCTTTCCAGTCTGCGTGACTTTAATATTATTATTTTAATTGGATTTCTTGAGATTATTATTATTATAAGTATATATATATATATAAATCTTATATTTTCATATAACATATGCATAATATATTTAATGTTTCAAAATTTTTTTTAAGCTCAAATTTAAAATATTTATAGCAAAAAATAAATAAAATAAATACTGCAGTTTTTATTATAATGATTTTTTTAACAACCGGAAATTCTTTATTATCTTGTAAATGTATCAAATATAAATATTGATTGTTTTGTATATATTCTAATGACAACAAAATAATAATTAAGTACACAATAATACTTAAAATTAATATTTTATTATCTGTTAAAAATTTCTTATGCTTGCTCATTCAATTAATTTGATTATTAAAATATTATTATTATTATAATTTGTTTAAACAATGTAGGTCTTTCCGGCAAAAACCAAAAATGAAAAATATCTCTCTAAAATACTTGTTATTTTACTTTTCAGTCAATTAAATTGGCATAACGTCACGAAAAAAAAAATAATAATTAATTTTACGAAAGATAATGTTAAAAATAAATTGTATTTAAGGCGACTGTTATAAGGCAACTGTTATTAGTATTAAAACTCGACCAAAAGTTATAAAATTATTATAGTTTCAATCGTTGTAGTGTGGTCCTCTCTTTATAAAACTTCTCTTAATTAAGTTCGATTACCAAAAATAGTGGGTAAGGAATAATTTTTCACAAGATGACAATTTGATTGTTTTAAAATTTGCATTTTTTTTTTTTTTTTTTTAATTTTAATATTGAATTTTATGACAGATCATGATTTCGGCCCTTTGTTTTGCGGCGCAACCCAGATCACAATAATTGTGATAAAATTACTAAATTGAATATTAAAAAAAAATTAACTGAAAAATAATATAATAAGATATAATAAGATATATATATTTTATCCCTTACGATAAAACTAGGGAAAATTTTAAAATGAACCTGTTTCACCAATCACAGAAACATCCCAGCAATGTTATATAACATTTATTAGCTCTGCGAACATTTTTATAAAAATATAAACATATTTTCCTATATATAGTATTTAAAAGAAAATGTACATCGTCCTTATAACTGGAAAAAAAACCTATAAGTCAAATAATTTAATTAAAAATATGAAATTTGATATTTTTTTTTATCCTTTATAATCAAAAGGTATATCTTATTAGGTTTCCATTTCTAGAAAAAAAAAAATCGCATTAACAAGTAAATTAAAATTACCATTTATTGGTGAATGAGTTTCAACAAACTCATGTCAATTAAATAATAAAAAAAAACCTTTTCGAATAGTATTGGATGTAATTGTTTAAAAAAATTAGTAAAATAATTTTTAATAATTTTTATAACAAATGTTAACTACAAAAAAATATATAAAGGATATTTTAAATTTTTACTATGACTATTTATTATCTCAACGATTTTATTTTATATAAAAAAAAAAATGTTTAAATCAATTTGATCTAAATATATATAGAACCAAAGTGTTTTTTAACTCGTATGACGAAAAATATTAAATTTAAAGTCCACTACACCATTATTAACATAATAAGTATATTTATTTGGGAAAAACTAATTAATTATACATTATAAAGTAATTACATTTATGTAATTACTTTATATGAAAGGAAATATCTACATTAATATCTTTATATGAAAGGAAATATCTACATTAATAAGTGAGTAAATTAGAACTCTATACATCATACGATAAAAACATACAAAGGACTCAATAATTGTTATTTTTTTCGAGAAAATAACATAAATTTAATAAAAACAAAAAAATTTTTAATAGAAACTAAAATTAGATAAACGATAAATGAAACCAAAAAACAATACTAAAATAGGCCAAACATCTGTTTTAGAATTAAAATATCAAATTCCTATCATTATTTATTTATTTTTATTATTATAATCTTTTTTTTATATTTAAATATTGTATTTTTATATTCTATTTTATATTAAAACAACCATCTGATCTGCGTACGTTTTTGTATCACGATAGTTATCATCACAAATGTTATTATATTAAATTCAATGCCACAAATGCATTAATTTTAGTAATTGAAGAAAGAAATTGCTTTCTTTGTGAATATAAAATGTATTTGCCTCCCTTATGCCTTCTAAACTGAATAACCAATCATAAATCATCAGTATAAACACTGAAAAATAATATGTGTCATGGTAACTTAAAAATAATAATCTCACCCTTTCTTTATACTATTTTTCTTTAACATTAAACGCTGATCATTTGAATGTGATTTTATAGATATAATAAAAGATACATTGTATATGCATATCATATGTATTTTCTAACAGAAAGCTAAATTACAATAATCAGACACATTATGATTGTAACAAAAATCGTATAGTATCCGTATAAATAAATTATTTCAAAAAACCACAGAAAATTTCTATTTTGGCGTTATTGATCAAGATCATATTGTTATAATTCCGATTAAATTTCCGATGATAAGTAACATATAAGTATATAAATAAATAATTAATAAAAAAAAAAACATTTCAACTGTCTTTAACCTAGTAAGTTAAATTGTGTATGGGCATATGTATGTTATAACACCAATTTTGATGATAAAATGTAAAATGTATAGTTTAAAAAAATCTTTTAACTTAATGAAATTATGGCGATTTATCAAATTAATCCTCCTAACTTAAATGAACTCGTAATTTATCAATCCTATCTACGAGCGAAATTTTCAGTTAATTTTTCACACTTTATGAGCCTGACATCCAATATTATTAATTCGATATCTAGGAATTACCGTCATAATAGACATTTCATTATAAATGCTAAAACAGTTTTTTGCAAGTTTTTTAACTCGAATTGAACTTAAAAGTGAAATTATTCTTTATTCGTTAATCGTTACAAAATTGAAAAAGTAAGTTGTAAATAAAATACACCATTTACATTATGCAGTTAATATGGCATATAAATTAATTTAAATTTATGCTAAAAATTTATGTGGTTAGATGAAAACTGCATATACGAATAAATGTACATTATGCGGTATAAAATGTCTACATATTTTTATTTTTCAGTTGAATTTTAACTCTTTAAGAAAGTTTTATGTATCATCGAAAATGAAATGCAATATAGAATAGTAGTATTGAACTTGATTAAGTTTTATGATGACTTTGTAATGTAAAAAATTTGAAAATTGTACTTTGAGAATGCATTAACTCCAAAACAATCTAGGTGACAAAATATTCTTTTCCATAATTATTCAATACAATTTTTAAATACTTTGGTCATTCTAAAATTATATATTGAAAACCAATAAATCGCTCGAATTAAAAATTATTAATTTTTTGGCTGTTTTATTATATATATGAGCGTGTGTGTTTCTTGTAAAAACATAATTTTATATCATTAAATTAAAGTTAATGTGTATATAGATATTTTTGTGCGTGAATTTTTACAATTTTAAATTATGTTCAATTTAAATTCTGTTTTTACTCTGATTTAAAACAGCATGAAGTTGCTAATAATTAATTATAATATTAAAATTATGAGATTATTATAACTTAATTCAATATTGTGGGTGTAAAGTCATACAAATATTTTTATTTTAATATGGATAAAAATTGTTATTATTTTACATGATTGGAGTTTTTTTATTAAAGTTTATATAATTAAAAGTAAAATATTAAACTACTCATTATTAATTTGCTAAATAAAATGATGAGAAGATAGTATGGTACTGTAAACGGAGCTTATTTTTTTTAATTTTTATGTCACATTATATAGTTAACTCTAATTTATTGATTAAGAATATGTACTATTATTTCATAATAGTATTCTTACATAGTAGTATTCTTAATCAAATAGAAAATAATATTTCATTCGGTATTATAATGGTCAGAATTTATCATACAAACAATGACAGAAACATTTGATATGCCACTCAATGTTTAATACCATTGTTTAGATAACGATTCCCTAAAAATTTTATGGGTGAGATAATGATTGCTTCTTAATGCGTTCTTATTTACATATTTTTTCTTTATAATAAATATTTGGAAATCTATTTATCATAAAAAAAAAATAGAAAATAGGTTTTCTCATCTCCCAAAAAAATTTCAAAATATTATAACTATAATTTAGGCATGTGTTTGATAGGGCGGTTAGTACCAAAAATGTATGTAATTATAAATTTTTTTAAAAGTTTTAATGAATTAAGAAGAAAATTTTTATGTTATCCACACAAATATTGATTAAAGGAATTTGAAAAATAGACCAAATGAATGACTCTTTCATGTGACTCTTTACCAATTAAATTTTCTATTATACTTATACGACGATGATAGAAACATTCAATATTAATGTATATCGAACTCCACTCTATTGATAAACTGTGGAATAGAAATTATTATTCACTATTATTTTTTAACTAATTGGAAATTCTCTTTTTTTTTTCGTTATTATTTCTTGAATATTTTATAATAATCATAATCATTGACTATGTAATTATGAAAGTAGCAATGAACCATAATATATCATAATATCGTTTTCTTCAATTACTTTATTATATAAATACGAATACAAAAAAATAAAACCTTTTAATTTAAGTGCTTCTAAAAGCTGAATTAGAGTGTGCTTGGATCATCTACTCACTTCAGATTGTTCGAACTAACATGATGAGGAATCCCTGAAGTTATTTTGGTCGAGTTCACAAAGAACAATATTCAACAATATTCAAAATATAAATGATGAAGATTGATGTAGCCGGTGTAATTAGTTAAGTTCCCCTAAATAGAAATATTAAACATAAAATGAAGAAATAAAGTTTAAATTAAAAAATTTCAATTTTTAATATCATCCAAAATATCTTTCACTTAATTTTAATATACTACTTATCTTTTCTAATCGTAGCACCGTCATTACAACAGCTGCTGTACAATATAAAAATATAAGTGTCAGTATTTAAAATTTATTAGTTCCGGCATATATTTTATTTCATTTTTCACTTATTTGATGTAATTGTAACATTTTTTTTATTTTTTTATTGTATCTATACATTTGTCTATATTTTGGATTGGGATCTAATAATAATTAGAACATTTGAGACAATTAAAGGAATAATATTATTCTAACCTGAAGAAGACATATTTCAAAATTAAATTAAATTTTTATTAACAGCTGAAATTTAAAAAAAAAATTAATTGTCATTTTTATAATATTGAATCAATGAACATCTTAAATTTTAAACTACTGAAACTTTAAACAAAAATTTTACGATGAATAGAAAATAATATTTAACCAAAAAATTATGTCTACCTTTAATCACCATCAGCATTAATTAATTTGGATAATTTTTTTTTTCACAATCTGTGGTTAATTTTACCAGAAAAAATTAAAAAAAAAAAATTCTTAAATCATAAAAAATGTTGTGCATTATTTACTATGTATATAAATATTACAAAGAAAAATCTTTAAATATAAAAGTATGACTGCTAAGCATAACTTTCATAAGCTGAATAACCATATTTTAAATTCTCTCCTTTCTGAATATAAAATTATAGATAAAATATATATCTTAAGTATTCTCTAATGTTGGCACAGCCTCTAATTACATTAATTTTATGTTTATAATGAAAAAAATAAACAAAAAATATTTTATGCTATATATATTTTTTTTTTTGTTCTTTTTATTAAAAGTCCATTAAAGAACGTGCTATTTATTGAAAAAAAATATATATATAAAAAAAATATATAAATAAAATAAATAAATATAAAATATAAGTTTAAAAGAAAATTGTACATAATGTACAAAAATAATACAAAATTATGTTTATCTTTTTGAAAATTGCACAACAGTTTTAGAAAGTACACTAAAGGGACTTTTCTTTCATAAAATATAATATAAGAATAATATTTTTCTATCTTCAGTAAGAATTCTTGTTAAACGTCTTTTATATTTATTACTATTACCTTCTTTCTTCTTCAAATTAATAAATTTACAAAATTTTGAATTTCTTATATTCAACTCAATGCATAAAAATAATAATAAACCGATTATATAGTTCATTTAATCATATTTTCTTTCTGTTAGTTAAAAGTAGGTATATAGAATTAATATTTCTTAAATTTACATGAATTTTTTTTGTGTGAACATATAAAATATTTTGAGCGGAAAATATTTAAAATTTTCGAATAAAAGATGAATACGAGCCCTGCATCATAAGACCTCGTACGGGTTTTTTTTTTTGAGTTTGTTCTACTTTTTTCCAGTTTTTTCCAGTTTTGTATTTTTTTCGTTTAAACCAACCTTTTTTAGGAGTTTTTGGTCTTTATAAAAAAAAAATTTTTTTAAGTTAAATTTTGAGAAAAAAATTATTTTCTAATAGTCTACTTTTTCAACTTTTTTTATGGGCATCGCAGAAATTTTCGAAAGACGCATTTTGAAGGGCATTTGGGAGTAGTTAATTTTAGCTTTTTAGATTTTGGCGATAAAATAAAGGAGATAGCCAAAAAACGCCTTTGAAATTCCAAAAAACAGGCCAAAACTGCTATTTTTCGCGTTTTTGACCTGTTTTTTGGATTTTCAAAGGCGTTTTTTGACTCTCTCCTTTAATTTATCGACAAAACCCAAAAAGCTAAAATTAACTACTCCCAAATGCCCTTCAAAATGCACCTTTCGAAAATTTCTGCGATGCCCATAAAAAAAGTTGAAAAAGTAGACTTTTGGAAAATAATTTTTTTCTCAAAATTTAACTTAAAAAAAATTTTTTTTTATAAAGACCAAAAACTTCTAAAAAAGGTTGGTTTAAACGAAAAAAATACAAAACTGGAGAAAACTGGAAAAAAGTAGAACAAACTCAAAAAAAAATAAAACCCGTACGAGGTCTTATGATGCAGGGCTCGTATATTCACCACACACAATCAAAAATACGATTAAGCACGGACTAACGAATATTAGAATTATACCTAAATAATAATTTGTTTATTTTGAAAATTAAAATACTTCGAATCGAGAATTAATATAGAAAGGTTTTCAGTGTTATTTGTAAGGAAAATTTTTACCAATTTCAAAGTCGATTTATCTTCAAGATCAACGTATGTTCAATAATGTATGGTTTAATTTTATTTTAATAATATTTTTTTTTCTAATTTGTAGCATATTAATTCTAAAATAAAATCTATCTTGGAAAAATGTGCAATATCCAAAAGCAATATCCTATACTTATTTTTTTTTTCTTTGCTTCAAAAACTAACGAGTATAGTAAATAAATAACATAATTTTTTCTTAATGTGCATTTCTGCACACAAAAAAAAATGTTGTAAGCAGGCATAAAAGGTTAAAAAGCAAATATTAGTTGTAGTTAAAGAAAATAAAGGAACAAAAGTTTGTAGGAAAATACACATAATAATAGTCATACATCCGTATATAAAATTTCGTATATTCTTCACAGTTATTAATATACAATTTTGAAAAATGTGAAGTATCACTGAAATTTAGTATTATTGTATATTAAATTTTCCTCAAAAAATAAGAATAAGCTGTGAAATATTAATCAAAAATAATTCTAATAATTCTAATACCAACACAGAAAGAAATTTGCTCTTACTGAAAACTAAAAAATGCGTTAAAATCAACGAAAATTTCGTTGATTTTGCACATACGAACATTTCGTTGAAAAAAGAACGTTGTTCGTTAAAAAAAGTTCGTTATACCCCAAAACCAAAAACCTTTCAAATTCATCAGCAAAACACCGCAAATACAAAAAAAAATAATTTATTAGACCAAATTTTTTTTTATTTCTTCATTATTTTTAATTTTTTTTTTATGTTTTTTATTTTTTTTTTATTTTTTTTATTAATTTTTTTTTTCATTTTATTCTCATTTTTTATTTTTTTTTAATTTTATTTATTTATTTTTTTTTATTTTATTTTATTAAATTTTTTTATTTATTTTTCTTATTTTTTTTTATTTTTTTTTTAAATTTTTTATTTTTTTATGGGCGCTTGTAGCTTCGAACCACTGTCCTAAACATTGCAATCCGCCAACTCTGCCACTGAGCTATGAACTAAATTTACGGCAACGTGTAAAATGGAAAATATAAGTTCTGTATGGATTGAAATTTTTGTTTCCCGTATTTAACGATTAACGAACTTTTTTAATTCACGTTATCAAAACCTACATTTTCTGAAATTTTCTTTATTTCAACGAAGTTTTCAATAACGACCTTTTTTGGCGTAAACGTTACGACCTTATTTTTCTCCGTGAAGCCAAATTAAAGTAAATAAGTGAAGGACTTCGTTGCGTACGTATGTAGCTATATGACTGTTTTTCAATAATATGTATATACAAATTATATATACAGCATTCGTCGATAATGGCCGATAATGTTGACAACTACTTACTTACACTTAGAACAAGAACGTAGAAATTAGTTCAATTGCCAAAAAAAAAAATGTTTGCAAAAATTATTTTAAAATATTGAATCTATAATTTATTTTAGTAAACATTAAAGATGTTTTTTTTTATAGGTTTAACATAAAAATTTATTATTCAAGGGCAAACAAAATTATTTTGTACAACATAATTTTATTATTATTTTAACATAATATGTATATAAAGAATTTTTTTTTAATAAGGACCTTAACAGAAAGTTATGCATAAATTCTGAAAATAACGCCTTATAAAAGAGAATTGACATTGGTGCCTTTTTTTTTAATTAGGTAATCTTAGCCTAATACCCCTGTCATTGATGGGTTACAAGTTAGGCTTACTTGAACTTATGCAGGAACCAAACGTCCATTAATTCGAAAAGCTCAATTGAAAGTCGAAGAAGTTCTAGTTTTTTTTTATGAACTTTATTTCAAGTACCTGTTTTATTTTTTACAGAACTTTTTGATGGAGTCCCTAATTTTTCTAATTTTACACATTTTTATAAGAACATTGAAAAATATAAAAATTCATACACAACATTATTATTATTTTATTCAAATTCTAATATACTTATTCAATCTAAAAGATGAAAAAAAAAATAATTTTATAGAATAAGCATAATTTTATTATTTCCAATCGATTTCACATTTATATAAATATTGATGCTCAATCAACAAAATGTCCATTTCAATGTTTTTCTTATCTTTTTGAAACATTCAATTACAGATTCAATTTTTTTTTTTTTTCGAACAAAATTATTTCATTTTGCTTAGATTTAGATTCTTATACCAGAATAGCAATAATAATATCATTTATTTCAGTGATAGTCTCAAAGAAGATTTTTCTGCTTAAGAATCATTCATAAAATTATCATAAATATTTGGGTAGATGATCAAATTTATCTATTAATTTAAAAAAGTCATAATACGTGATACTAAAAATATAGCTAAATTTTATTTTCGTATATTCAAGCAAAGATATTTCACACATTCACACTTAGTATTGCAATATTGTATTTACAGATACAGGGGATAATCAATCATTATAACAATTTCCGATTACAAAAATCGATAATCCAAAAAAAAATTGTGTGCTAAATTTTGTTTCGTGAGAACAATCAGACATATTAAAATTAAACTAAAAATATACAGACTCATTTAAAGAATTAAATTATTAATAAACTCCGAATTTTAATTCATTAGTACGTGACTAATCATAAACAATCATTGACTATTCTTATAATATTCTGGGAATAATATCCGTGGAATACTAATAATAAAACTTTGAATTATTCCCCTTCGTTATCATTCTCAAACAGGAGGGTCGCAGCTAGAATATAAATTTAACATAATTTTCATATATAAGAAAGATAATGTGTAATTGTGATAAATGTTTTCAGTTTATCCTGCACAAAGTAAATGCGTGACGAAAAACAAAAGTCCCCTTGCAAGGACTACATTTTTCCTGTATAAATACTTAATCTGTTTCTATTTTCCTACATAAATATCTGCCGCCAAAAAAGTTTTGTTTAGAAATTTTTATTATAATCGCCTTTAAAAAAAATACAAAACCTTTATCATAATTTAAAAATTAGATTTTATGTATCATATTTATATTCGAAGTAGATAATACTTGAAATGATATGCTTTGATTTTCACAAAATATCATTCCTTGCAAACTTTTGAAAAATATTTTTATTTGATTATGCATTTTAAGATTAAAAATACTGAATCAAAATTAAAAACTTTATACAAAAAAGATACACTACTAGTACTGTAGAGACAATATTTGCTTCACAAATATCAACATCTCTAAAATCATGATATCAATATTAAAATATCATGTTTATAATCGATTGATACAAAAAATGTCTACATGGGGGTAGTATAGTTTACTATATATTAAATGGCTCAGCAGTATATAGTAAAAATTCAAGAAGGTCACAGAACTTTAATTAATAATCATATAATAATACATGTATAAAAACGTATGATTAACTTTCGATTGCAATTTTCTGATATAAATCAACCAAAAATTCTAATAACTTATACGACCATTAGTCTCAGAAGTTAAATATATTATACATTCAACAAAAACATACAAACAACAGACAAATAACAGACAGGAAAATTTATATGACATTCCCTGATACAACGGCAAGGAGCCGTGTAGAAATAGCTCAAACGACAGTCAATTTCTGCAAATAAGTTTAAATAAGGAAATTTTGTTTTTCAAAAGTAGTTACATCGTACTAGTACATATATGTAAATGGCAATTTGTATTCATCACAATTTAGTTTTAAAACCTTGAACCACAAACAGTATTTTTTGGCATATTATTTTATTACAAATTAAATCCATAGTTGAATTTACTATAAAACTATGTATCTTTACATTTATCTGTACTCAACATACCCATAACATAAATAAATAACATTTTTTCTTATTTAAAAATTTGTTAAAATGAACATTTGTTTTGGCATAAAGCTATACCGAAATATTTCTTTTATTTTATTTTCTTAATTTAGTTATTTTTGTTTTTAATTATTATTATTTTTTAAAAAAATAAATTGAAAATATTAATTTTCAAAATAATGTGAACTAAAAATAATTTATTTCTTATTCTTTTCGGTAAAGTTGATGAGATTTTGAAATTAAATATGAATTACTTATGTTGAAAATGTTACATACATGCATCATACATTACAACAATTTCCGCCTACATCACATCAACAAACAATAATAATAATTAAATTTAAGTTTGAAAAATTTCGTAAATTTAATTTAAAGATAGTTTTATGTACATTGTATATAGAAAGTGAAAACATATTCTTAATTTCTTTAAAAACTGAAATTTTTTTTATTACACAATCAAAACACATTATTAACTATTATATCTTCTTAAATTAAATAAAAAAAATATATTTAAAATTATTGTAATAAATTATTTAAATAATTTTTTTATTTTAAATTCTGATGAAAAATAAACATTTATTTATAATTTATCATCCTTTTCGTTACAGATGGACCACAATTACAACCACCGAGATTTACTACTCAACCTTCATCATCCGGATCAATTGTTAGTGAAGGACGTACAAAAATTCTTCAATGTCATGCCTTGGGTAAATATTATTTTTTTTTTTTTATTATTATTTTATTTGTATTTTTTGTGATAATCTAAAAATCTTGAATATCAATTGAATATAAGTTAATCTTTAAAGAAAAATAGAATTTGAATTTTATTTATGTAAATTCGGTTTAGGAGTAGAACAATACCTATCTAGAAGTATGTCAAAATGGCTAAAAAGAAATACTATGTTCCCCAAATTATGTTATTAAACCCTTCTTACTATAATACTTATATTTGAAAAATACATTTTTTTTTCTGCAGTACAGATCCATTTCCCACTCGGATATTATTATATGAAATTATATTATTTTTATAGAAAAATATTCAAGAATTTATTTAATTCATGGTTTTGTTTTGGTATATACTTATTACTTTCATTTGTTTGTTGTTACATTATGTTAGGAATAAAACAAAGATATATTTATTTATGTAATTATATATTATATATACTTAATTTGCTTTTGGCAAATTATTTCATATTATATTTATTTACCATAACAACATATGTTGTGTCCTTTTTTTTTATTTTATTTTTTTTTGTTATTTTAAAACAATTTATTATTTAAAGTGGACAAAAAAGCAACATTTTTTTTCTTTTTTTACTATTTTTTATTTCATTCTTTGCCTTTATTGCTTTTGAAAAGTTTTCCTACCTCATTTTTTATTGAAGAAGTTCCTTTATGAGAGCTCTCATTTAAACGACGGTACATATAACTTTAGTAAATTTCTATAAAAATGTTTCGAATTTTTATTTTTTGCCTTTTTTAAATTTTTTTTTACCCAGAATGATATAAAAAAAAAAGTTTATTTTTGTAGTACATAGTATGTATAAGGTATAAACAAGTTTTGCATAAAAGAATTAATTTTTTTTTTGAAGCTTTTAGAGAACTTATTTCAATTGAATTTTCTCTTTTTTTTTTTTTAATGTTCTTAAGCAACAAAAAAAGGCACTGCATTTTTGTTCTCCTAAAAAAGTTTCTTATACTTTTAGAAAAAAAAAAAGGAAAAAAAAGGATGAAAAGTGCCAAGGACATTTTTAAGTATCAAGAAGTATTTTTATCTTAGATTGACAGATGAATTTCCTAATATATTTTACAATACTTTTTTTCCTCCAAATTATGGTCTAAAAACCTTATTAGTTAGGATCTAATATAAGCATTTTAATTATAATTTTTAATTGTAGTTATAAATTGAAAAATTAAATAAATATCTTAGATTGAAAAATATTAAAATTATTATATAAGAAATGAATTTACTATGAATCTTTAACAAATTTCTTCTAAATTCTATAAAAAAAAATGTATGCACTTAGCTTTGAAACTTCATATAGAAAAATAGTTCCTTATGTCAAATTTGAAAAGTAAAAATGGCCTTATGTCAAATTCGAAAAGTAATTTAGTTAAAAGCATTATATTACGATCTGGCGAATAATAATAAAATTAACTTAAATGTTTTTAGGTTTTATGCTGATTGTATTTACTACCAAGCATAATTTCAATTTTCTATTATTACCTTTGCTAATATTTTATTTTAATAAAATATTTTTTTTAAGTGCAAGTATACATCAAGATTCTTTAAAAATTTTAATATAAAGCCGCAAAAAGAGTAAAATTTTAATGAATTAAATTTTTATTAAAGTTACTCTAGAATAAATGATGCCTCCTCTTACAGAAAGGATGTTTTAAGAACCGATTATGTGCTAACAATCTTCTTTTTTTGGCATCAAATTGAAAAATTACTTAAACTTTTAGGATATTAACCTCTTTTCCTTATTACTTACTTTAGCGGCACTACAAAAAAAAACACACACAACTTCTTTGTAATATATGCTCCATTTAAATTTATTAAAAATGGATAAAGTGAATGGAAAGTTTAGTTTCTTTTATATGGTGTAAATTAAACATGGTAAAAAAAAACCTCCATTTATTCTTTTAATGAATGTTTTAATAATTAATCATAGCTTTTTGTACATATACATGAATTACTTTATATTTTTTTATTTTAGCTAGATATTTTTTAATATCCTTCTCAAATTTAGTTCCTCATTCTGAAAATTCAATCCAATGAAATTATATATTTCGGTGTTAAAATGTAAACAACATTATTAAGTTAACAAATATTTACATACTTTACGCACTTGTAAAAAGGTTTTATAAGTTTTAATATCAAGTGCTGTATAATGCATTAGAGAGAAATACATACTACACATATATTCTTATGAATTCAATTAAAGTGCATTCTCTAGACTAAATTAATTTAATATTCATCAATTCATCAAATATAAAAAAAATAATTCATAAACCAATATTACATCATAAATTTTTTTTTATAAATTTCTTAAATTTATGAATTATGAGTTAATTTAAAATAATAAACTACACAATTAATCAATAGTGCAGAAGTTAAAAATTGATGGTTCTCAATTGTACCCTGACATGCACTTTGCATTAATCTATCTTAACTTTCATTATGTTTTATCAATTCAAGAAATTAGATTAGTGGAATCATTCGGTCACGTAATAGAATATTCTGAAATTAAATAACGAATTGTATTATTTATGCAAAACGAATTTCTATTTCTATCCTTATAATAGAATTTTTATTCTTTTTAGTCCGTTTTCCATTAAATGTTAAAAAAAATTATATCATATTGGTATACGATATTGTGAGTCTTAAAAGTATAGTATATCTTAAATCGAACTGATGACAATGGGGCCCATACTTTGTTTATGAGGCACTGTTCAACATTTTTAATTTAAAAAAATTTAAAGAATAAAGAATTAATTTTTTTTTGCAGTGTTTATATTAATTCAATTACATTCAATTTAGTTTTCATAATATTCTAACCATATTTTCTTCTTCAGTAACAAGTTAAGCACTAGCGAAAGTATATAGTATATAGTACCTAAATGAAGCAATATAATATACATATTGGTTCATTAGCTTTAATATTAAGATTTGAAAACAAGTAAACACTTTAATATAAATAAAAAATTTATAGTTATTTATTTTTTTTAAATCAACAATAGAGGAAAAGTTTTCCGCAACAAAAAACAATACTTTTACATTAATTTCATTCTATTCTGTGCATATATGTAAATATTTTTTCTATAAATATATGTATATACAAATACATAGTATGTATATAGTATGCTTAATGCTTATGAAGAAAATATAAATATAATGTAGACAAACGATCAGATTATTATAGCCTTAATTTCCAGACACTGTTTGGTATGCACTGGAAACACTCATAAAAGGACCCAAATCCTCTTTGGGTAGATATATATATAGCATGTATATCTATGTACAAACCCATATGTATCATGCAAATATAAATACTCCATGCAGCATTTAACAAGTCATACATACGAGCATATTGAGTATATCTATATTATATTTTTGAGAAGAAAATACATGTATGCATGTACATAATATGTCTTACGTCTTTCTTATTTACAATAGAATTTTCCCAACTTGTTTTTATACCTACTTAACATAATATTCTTATGAAAACAAAATTTGGAGTGTATTAAAATAATAAAGAAAAACTTAATAATTGATTACTAAGACTTTCAGAGCTTAGGTTTATTTAGTGATCGTCTTCTAATTAGTTATTATGTGAGAACTACTACAGTCTAAGGATCCAAATCTGATTTTCATTAATAAAATATCACAAGAAATGACAGATGATTTCGAATAATAATGATGCACATAATGGATTAAATACTTGATCGACAATTGAAAGATATACAGAATTTTACTCCAGCTCTTTCTACCAAAAAAATTATTTAGCTAAAAATTTTAGACCACTGAACCGAAAATATTTGAAGAATTCGTCCATTTTTTGCAATTATAGGTGAATCAATTTATAGAAGACCTTGTGTAATGATACACCCAATGCAAATTGAAAATAAAAAAAAAAAACTTTTATATTCTCCAGACAAGACAATTATAAATGAGATTCTTTTTTTTCTTGCCTAGCATAATATGTTAATATGTTATGTTTTCTGTTCATATTCTATGTAAGAATTTTCTAAAGTATTATATATGTTATGTATATGGTATGCGGAATTAAATATAACAAGAAAATTTAAAAATAACTTAAATATAATTTTTCTTTAAATTATACATATACATACATTATACATACAACAAAAAATTTAATAAAATTATTAGAAAGTATACATGTTTTTCCTCTAAATAATAAATGTGGGAAAGAAAATCAAGAAAAACATACATAATAATTTCTCTAAAATTGCTGAAATATGCCATTAAGTTAAATATATAAATTACATTTTTTTGACCTTTATGATTTTATTTTATTAGGTCATAATACTCATAATCTTAATATTTAAAATTGTTATAGTTTAAGATGTACATATAAATATATATATATTTAAATTTTAACTATTCATTTTAAGTTCCTGTCGTAAAGTTCTTTGAAACAAGTTTTTTTTCCCAAACTTTTTAAATTAAATAAATATTATGCTAAAAAAATTTTACATTTTTGTTCTATATTCATTTTAGATTTAAAGCATAATATTTATGATAATTCTATAATGATAATCATAATAAAAAAAATTTCAGAAATATAATTAGAATTTTAAATTACAGAACTTAGGCCCCGAAATATATTAGAACTGAAATATTTTGATGTTTATCTCTTTGTTTTTATATCGGATCGTATGTACAATTATTTAGAAATTTGGTTACCATTTTGATCATAATAACAAAATAGGGAACAACAAGAAGAAGAATCATAATAGTATCTTATACATATGAGCAATACATAATACTGCCATATGAATAAATTGCAAGAATATATGTAATGTGAAAATTAAGCCAAAAATCATTGAAATAAAAAAAAAATAAATAAATAAAATACAAAAAAAGGCTTTTTCTTTTTATTTTTCTCTTTAATTTTCTTTAAAAGATTACAAATTCGTGTGAAGCAAATTCAAGTGCTAAGTTTGTTTTTATTTTTTCTTAGCTCTAAATTAGCTTCATATAATAAAAATTTTTACAAATGAATTATAAAAGTCTTGAAGCCAAAACCTTGTACAAATCATTTAAATGGTATATTATTATGTATAATTTATACTTAAATATATATATTTATTGTTTAAAAGTTATACAAATACAAGACAAAAAAATACATAAAAATAAAAACTAAAATAAATTTTACGAATGATAACAACAGGCACACGTGCTAAAACATAACAATAATAATAATCTTATTTATTATATTGTTATTGTTATATATATAATCTTTTTTATGTTTCCTTGATAAATTTACAATTGAGTGAATTGAGATAAAAATAAACGAATTTGACAAGTGAAAATGTTATTCGTTCGTTCTGTTGTTCCTTTGTGCACAAAAAAATATGAAAGCATAACTAATAGTGTTAAACAAAATGATGAAAATGATGACAATAATAATAATTTGATGCTGTATCTTACATTGGACATATGCAAGCATAAGTAAATCTTATTTCCTTCAATTTTTTTTTTTTTTTAGAAAAACTAAAAAGTTTTTAAACTTTTAAAACAAAAAAAAAAGTTTTGTTTTATAATGTTTTTTTTTTTTTTATTTTATTTAAAAAACTTCAATAACTATAATAATAATCTGTATAATAATAGTGTAAAAAAAAATTATGTTTAATGTTCATAAATAATTTTTTTTTTTTTCTTAACGATCGCTTTATATTTATGCCACATAATTTTTTGCAATTTTACTATTATAAGTCTAATTAACCGACTATCTAACGAAACTTAATGAAGAAAAACTGAATATGTATTATATTTTGGTTGATGATAGAATAACGTGATATTGCAAAGCATAGCTAGAGTTGAAATATATTCAAGAGCTCTTTTTAATTAAAAAACTAAAGATTAAAATCTGATTCAATATGCAGCGTTTCATAACTGTCCACTTTTCAGAACACTCGAAATTAGAGCTTAAACTTTAAAATATACTAAACTCTCTTTAAAATTTTAAGCATTCATGGTCATATTAATCCAAAGCGTATGTCATGTAACAATTAACTAATGGAGCCAAATCCAATGGATCCAAACCCATCATCAATAAATTTATTTTTAAATTGAAATAAGAAATAAACTTCACCAAAGGATAGTTAGTTAAGTATAGTTTAATAATATTCCATGTATACCTACCTATACCTAAATAATAATATACCATTTTATAACTTTTAAAAGTACATGATGATATAGAATTATGTACAGCTTTCCACCAGAGCCTTTGAAAATAAAAAGAATAATTTCTTTGAACTAAACTTATAATAAATTGAAAATCTATAAAAATATCAATTCAAGTAGAAAATAGGAATAAAAAAAAAAGTAGATAGAGAATAAAATATTCCACAGATAAAATAAAAAGATATCTTATAGTTATAAATCCAATTGGGAAATAAGTGTTAGATTTATAGTTACATTAAAGTTTTTCTAAAGCCTTATAATATAATTGTGTTATTCATTTCATTTTTACGCTATATGTATTTCCATTCATCATTTTCAAAAGTGAATGATATAGCTTTGATAGTAAGTAAGTAAGTTAAGTATATTAAAAAAAAATTGGAAAGAAAGAAATTTAATAATTTTTGTTTCTTTGAATGATTTCAATTCTTTTATAATATTCTTCATTCAATAATTCTTCTTTTTTTTTTTGTATAATAAATCCAAATCATAATTTACTGATAAGTGATTTATTCTAATCTAATGCCAATGCGAGAATTCTTAACCTTGCATTATCCATAAGACCATAAGTATATATGTAGGTATAATGAATTTTAGTACAAACAAATTGTAAATGGAGTAATGAAGAGAAATAATAAATTAAAAAAGATAACATTAATTAGGTAGTTCAGATTGATGACATCTTTCTCGAGGAATAAACCAAGAAATAAGAACGTTGAGAATTTATTCCCAGGTCCCGTGTAACTATTTTCAATTTTATTCCATCCTAATTTAATCATATAGAAATGAATTTATCATAAATTTCCACAAATCATATAGTAGCACATAAAAAAGCTGTTAATGATGCAAATGGAAATGTGGAAAAACAAATAAAAGTGTATCGATAAATTTTCACAGCATTTTCTCGTAATATTTCAACTATTTTATTCCATAACCATTATTCATTCATAAGTTAAAAAAAAAAGAATTTATCATAAATTTCCACAAATCTTAGTTTAAATAAAAGCTCTTAATGATGGAAATGAAAAAATCAAGTTGATTTCTCTATATTGTAAATTTAAAATCTGTGGAATAAATCTTTCTCATGAAGAATAACACAAAAACAACCTGATTTATTCAATGTTTTACACATAACTAGAATATAAGAATGATATCCTTGACATTTGATTTAAATCACGAAATCTTTAATTTAAAAGTTCTTCGTCCTTTTAGTGAGACTATTTCATGTTTAAAAGATATAAGTTAATAGAAAAATATGTATTCTTTTAGTTATATATACATTATTATAGAATACATATACACTATTATAAAAAAAAAAAAAAACATAAAGTTAAAAATATAAATATATATACCAAAAATGTTTCAAAATAAACTTTTTTAACGTACATTATCTCGAAAACATTAAAAATAAAAAATCAAGAAATTTCTATATGGCACATGCCATTGCTATTTGTTTTCTTTTGTTTTGTTTTGGGGCACACACATGAATTGATATTTGGCAAGGATATTAGCTATAAATCATTTAATTCAAAGACTTTTCGTATATGAAATGCACAATTTTTCTATATATATGACACATTTTTGAGTAATTTTTTTGTAGCTTTAAATTTAAATTGACAGAAATTACAAACAAGATTAGTGCAATACAATATCATATATGTTCTTTATAAGCTTATAAACCGGAACTCAAAACTGGAGGTTGGTCAGTGGAACTTAAGTCCAGATTTTTGTCAAATTTTCGACATTTAAGAATTCGACATTTATAACAACAATCTCAAACTATATTGGCAATAAGCCAAATATAGACTTTACAAACAACCCATTTAGTTAAAATTTTTCATTCATAATTATTTTGCTAACACTGTATATTTAAAGAAATGTAAATTTTTTTTTTTTGTTAAATATTTTTAAAAATTATTTGCATGAATGGAACCTCTAGAAAACTATATACGTTTAAGAAAAATTATACACATATTTGAACTTTAAATGACAAAACTTTTGCAAAAAATTAAATTATAAATTTTTTTTAGATCTATATAATTTTAGTACAGAGATTTTAGTTGTTGTTTCTTTTTTTGGGAAATGAAGACAAAAAATTGCATAAATAATAAATTTAATGAGTTCATTGCATTTATAAATGTCTGCAGCCAAATTATATAGAAATAGAATGTCCGCTAATATATTTATAATATAATTTGTATTTTATTTTGTATTCATGCAATAATTATATAATACCCGGTGTAATTTTTCTTTAGAAGTAGAATTTTTTTTTTCTTTTTCTGGATAAATGAAAATTATGTTCAATTTGCGTAAAGAAGTACGTCAAACACATATTTCATCATTTCAGCTGCATGCATTTTTCATTGAAATATATATTTATTTGAAAAATAAACATAATATATTTTTTTTTTTATTATTTTTAAATAAAATATAAAAAAAAAATTATTTAAAAGAAAATTTTAAAAGACTATAAATATTTTATTTTAAAAATATCTATCCTAATTATAAGAAAAAAATTTAATTTTTCCATATCTAAATTTGAAGTGCATCACAGTCACAGCTAATTGGATTTTTATTCCGGTGTTCATACATATTATGATGAGGAATATGATGTGCAATAACTATGTATACTATACACAGTAAATAAACTCAAACAATTTCAAAAGTACATATTTCGTTCAACAATAAATTATTAAATTAAATGCGAATTTTTTATGGTGTCCGCCAGACATTAAGATTAAAATTTTTTGGCGCTGATGATTATATGTAAAATATACATATCATTTTTATCTCCTTGAACCACGAATGAGAAGAAACACATTTACATTTATTTTTTTTAATTCTTTTTTTTTGGTTTGTTCACATTAATTAAAATTATTTGTAATATTATAAACAAAGTTGCAAGAATTAATTAAATTTTGTAATATTGTATTCTTGAAGTTATTTATCCAAGTACCTATTAAAGAAAAAAAATAATTATTTGAGCCAATGTAACAATATCTTCCTTTTTGCATCACAACAGACGCACTTAATCATCTTCGACTTAGTAAATTGTAAAGTTATGTTGAACACAAAAGTTTATTTTTAACTAAAATGTATAGCTTTCATAAGAGCATCAAATTAAATAATAGTTAATATAATGTAGTTATTAAAGAAAAATTAAAAATGTAATTTTGTCGATTAAACCAGCTTGTTATACACTAATAAGTTTTAATTATTGTTATAATCGTAATTATATAGTTATATATTATATTCAATGAGTTCTGTATTATTCAAAAAAAAAAAGATTATCTTTATATGTAGGTACTTTATATTTATACTCTTAGATTAGAAATTATCTTAAAAGATGAAAAAAATATTAAATTAATTAAATTTTTAACAATAATGAAAAACTTCTTTTAAGTTCAAAACAGTATAAAAAAAAATTATGTTTTTGAAAATAAAAATCAATATAAAGAACCCTGTCGTGAAAAATTTCCTTGAGTAAAAGAAACAAGAAAACATATTCACCTTGAAATCAATTTATTATTTTATTTTGGTTTTATTAGAAAAAAAAATTATTTTCAAAATTTTATTTAACAAAACGAATAATAAAAAAAACAGTTTTTAACAATTTTTCAATAATCGTTAAACAAAATTTTTAGATTTTACATTCTGTCAAAAAGTTAGGTGTACCTTCAATTTTATTCTTGAATAATATATCATAGTATGCATAACAAAAAATCGGTAACTGATCTGTCAGTCACTAACTATTGACTGCTCTTTAGGTTTATCGTTAATATTAAACAACCGTAATAGAAGTAAATATTCACCATCCCGTATATTAAATTTCTACGTCACTGAATAATTATATCGCATTGGATTGAATAATTTTCTTTATGAAAATAATAAACAAATTTTTAATCGTAAATTAGATAAGAATATTTTTCTGAAAAATTGAAAAATAAGTACATATAGATATTTTCAGCAAAGAAATAAATAATAAATTTTTCCAAGAAATGTATTTCTACCTTATATTTTTAATTTAACAAAGAAATTTGAAACGTTTTTAGCTTTTGGCGAGATTCATTTTCATTGATTAAAAAGTTAAAAATAAACATTTCATTATAAAAATTTATTTATAGCTTTTTAGAATACCAATATTAATTTCAATTTAAAAAAAGTAGTTTCTTAGAAAGAAAACAAAATATATATAGTTTTATTTTAAATTATATCGGTATATTAATATTTATTTTATTATTACTACAATTACAATGTTTGTACAAACATCTTCCGGATTTAGTTTATTTTGAAAACATTCAACATTAAGCCAAAAAAAACATTAAATTCTTGCTAACTAATATTAATAACTTTGTTTAACCTTAGCTGGGTTTTGTTTTGTGCCATTATACTATGGAAGTAATAAAGTATGAAATAAGCTCGAAGATCTGAGCTCGATTAAACGGTTATAATTTATTTCCAAAAATTAAAGAAGACTTAGGAAACTATATATCAGGAAACGAAATTTCTTTAAAAGCCTTTTGATGAATTCCCATTCAAAAATATTACTTTTTTTACATTTATAGTTATACTAATATGATGAAGTTCATATAATATGCTTAGAAAATAGAAAATTTATTATTACGAATAAAAAAAAAGATAATGTTTAGTGAATTTAAAGGTCAAAATTTTCGTGATGATTATTATCATAATTTATTTTAAAATTTCTAAGGTTTGGTTTCGTTTAATAAAAAAAAATTGATGAACATTCTTTAAATTACAAAATTTATTGGTTTTTTTTTTTCATTCAATATCTACAACTTCACGTTTGATAGATATTTACACGCTCCAATTAATTCTATTTGTATTCCAAATTTATATTTTGAATTTGAAAACGAATTAGCAAAAATTAATTTATAATTGTCATGTTAACTTAATTTCCACGTTATATTAAAATGGCAAATTTTTTCGATTTTTCTTTTTTTACAAATCGAATACTAAAAATAGAATTTTACCCATAAGAGTAAAATTTTTTCAGTTTATATTTTCGGTACTTTAAAGCTGATCTCTGTAAAAACTCACACACTGAGAACAAAAACACATAGATGCTGTATTATAGTTGTAACATCTCCATAGATGTATAGTCGAATAGGATGACTTCAGCAAGATTAGATATTTGTTGATATATGATTATAGCAATATTGGACAGACAAATTTCAGAAACATTATGTTTTAGAAGTAACGAAATCTATTTCCAAGAAATAGTTCAATAATTACATAGATTAACTTCAAAATAGTTTTTCAAATCAAAAAAAAATAAATTTTTCAATTAAATTATAATTTTTAAAGAAACTAAATGTAAATAATATTTCGATAATTTTGCAAAAAATTTACTGGTTTTAAATTAAAATTATACTGTATAATGTAAAAAAGTTTTTTTTAAAATGATATTTATTAAAAGTTTCACCCAAGTAATAAAAACGAAATTTCTATGTTTGTTCAAAATTCGATAAATGTAATTATTGTAACCCTTATAATTATAACACATTTATATAATGCTTACTCTCTCTTAGTTGATAAATGTAAATAGACTCACTACCAAAGTACATATTAATTTTAATGAAGAAATTTAGATACTTTCAATAAACTTCCCAATGAACTTATCTACACTATTACTTCGAATACGATACCAGCTTATTCTCAACACCCTGCATTTGGAATAGTAAACAAAAGACTAACTGACGCCTAGGTGTTTCTAGATAGCAATCAAATTCTTGTTCGTTTTGCATAACAAATATAAAGTTTTTTTTTTGTTAAAAATAAAATAGTAATTTATTATTATTGCTATATAAAATTAATTTTCTGTACTTTTTTTTTATTAGTTTTTAAACATTATTTTTAGTAACATATAATATTACCTATATATATTTATTTTTTTCTCAATTGATGTTATATTAAATAAAGTTGTAATTTTATTCAACAACGCCTTCGTTTACTCCCTAACTTTTATTAATATAAATAAATTGATAAATCACTAAATTTTCTATCAAAACGTTAAATTGAAATCTATTGTATGTATAGGTATATTTTGTTCACATCAGATTTTTTTAATAGATTACTATATACATGAACCCGGAAAAAAATATTTTTTGTGATATCATAATGAAAATTGTTTACTTTATTTTTATATAACAAAAGTATTTTAAATGTCAATGGCGCCAATTTTAACTTATCTCATAATGAAAAAGTACAATTTAATTAAAGTTCTTAATCAAAATAATTAAAATTAAGAAATTCATTTATCATTATTTGATAAAATATTTTGTTTCTTCGAATAATTCTTAAGTTTATTGAAAGAATTATTCTTAAATTTGGATTGTGAGCATTGCGACATAATCTACACTGGCGTAATTTCTTTATTTTTCGGAAATGAATCACATAAATTTTTAAAAGTATTTTAAAAATACATACATATATACCTTAAAACATTATTAACATAATAAATACATTGGTAATGTATAACACATAATTTATTATTACAATAAAACTTATCCGGATCCGCAAATTGTAATTAATTGTAATATTGGTTTTCGGCAAACAGATAAAATTAATTCAATGAAACATTTATTTTATATAAATAGGAAAAATGATTAAGATAAGACATTATCGACATATTTGAAAATTGAAAATTGTTCTGTTTCAATTCATTGGCTTCATATATATAACTTTTCAATCAGCATTGGAAATTACCATTCATTGCCAATCAGATATTGGATTTTAATCAGATTTCGTATCTTCAATTATTTTTCTTGCATAAATTTTACTATAAAATTGTCTAACATTGAGTTCTATATTCAAGTATCTTTTTCGAAAGCTAATGCTGCAAATAATTTTAGACTGTTAAGAATTTCTTAATCTCAACAATTTGGGGCTCTTACTTCGTGAAACTGAATTTATAGATTTTTAGCCATAATTATGTCTTTGTAAAAATTATCTAATTAAATTGTCAATTCCCAGAAACATCTAATATTTATTTTCTTTATCTCAATATAACTTTTTTTAATCCAAAAAAAAAAAAAAAAAGATTAATCAATTCTAGTTATTTCAAAGTCTTTTACTTGTGACAAAAAATTTTTCCATAATTTTTCTTTTTAAAAAAGGATATATTTTTTTTTTTAGTTCTTTTTGTTTTCATGGATAAATTCTACTAAAATCCTTGATTAATTTGATTATTCCTTCAAATAATATTGGAAAAAAAAAAACTTATATCAATTTTTTATTTAATTTTTTTTTTTTTTTCAAAGGTTATCCACAACCAATGTATAGATGGCTAAAAGATGGTATACCAGTTGGAGACTATACGACGAGCCAATATTATAGGATTCATAATACAAAAAGAGAAGATGCAGGAAGTTATCAGTGCATTGCAAAAAATGATGCCGGATCAATATTTAGTGAAAAAATTTATGTTGTTGTTGCATGTAAGTTAAAAAAAAAAATTCTTTCATGCATTTTAAATTTATTTCATTTTTCTTCTTTTTATGGCTATACACAGCTTTATATCAATCTTTGGACAAGTCCATTAACTCAAAACGTTTTTACTCTGTTGATTCAATAATAATACGAGATGAAAAAAAAAAAAATAACACAAAAATTATTTCAATTTATTTGAAGAACAGAAAGAAAAAATTTTGTCATTTTTTATTTTAATTTTAATTTCTTCCAAAAACCGAATATGATATTTGGGGATAAGTTCTTATGAAGATGATAGTTTAAATTGTCATTATTCAGAGCAAAAGAAAAATTTTCAGACTAGACTTTAATCTGGTATAAAATCCATTAAACATATTGAGAATTCCTTCAACTTTCTATAATTCTGTTTTTATGTGAAATTGAAAGCCGATTGAATTTTTTCGCTAACTAAAAATACAATGTCATTGATTTTATTTTTTCGTTAACCGAATGACAGCTCTATATAATTCTAAAATTAAGTTGCAAAGAGTTTTAAAAATTGTGGAGTCATTTATAAGAAAATTACACTCATAGATGTGTCTTTTTGCAAAAGACTAAAATATATAAATTAAATCCCTTCAATAAACTTTCAATAAATCATATTCATTATACATAAAAAAGTAGAGGCTATTATGAAAAATTACATCCATTAAATGAATTTATCGGCTAAATTACATTTCTTAATTTAATTTGTTATAACGACAACTTTTTACGAATGATACATTATTTAACGTTTTAGTTCACAAAATTATACACCTATACTAAGTTCTGTTCCAATAAATTACATTTCTTATAAGAAGATATAATTTAATGAGTTATACTCATTTTGCAATTAAAAAGAGGATTCAATTATTACAAATTCATTGTGTCATAATATTAACAGATAACTTGACATAAATTTTAAAGAGTTTTTAATATGATTTCAATTTCATTCTAAAATAATCTCAAGATTGCATTCAATGTACCAGCTTTAAATTTTTATATAAATTTGTTTGTTTGTTTTAAATCTAATAATAATCTTTATATGCACATAATTTCTTTAAAACAAAGATATCATCCTTTTTCGATTTAAATTAAAAGTATAATATATTATTTTCCCATTCAATTTGTGATTCATTACTTAAATTGTTGTATACATCATAAATTTATCATCGTACTTGAAAATATTTTTCATCATTCATACTACAAAAATTATACATAAAAGAATAATATTAATATGAGGTTAATAAAACCACCGTGAAGTTAAAAGTAATTAATCATTTTTAAATTTTATTTTACTACAAATGAAAAATATTCTTAATTTAATTTGATTAGGTTGATATATCATGCATTAAATTTAATTGAACCATAAAAATATTTAATATAATATAACGAATGTTATGAATTTTTTTCCAGATATGGACATATTTGAGGATTTAACGGAAGGAAGATTATCCGTTCTATCTGGGCATCCAGCTATTTTCAATTTACCTCCCATTGAATCAGTTCCTACACCATCTGTTTCATGGCAAACAGAAGATGGTGCACTTAATTATGATATTAAATATGCTTTCACAAAAGATAATCAATTGATAATTCTGTCAGCTGATGATGGTGATCGCAAAGCTTACAGAGCTAAAGCAATCAACACCCAGTTGGGAAAAGAAGAAAATAGTGCATTTATTCATCTAAATGTAACCGGCGATGCTTTCACTGAAATTGCTCCAGAAATAATAATACATCCACAGAATTTAACAATTAATCGTGGTGAACAAATTGCTGAACTTCAATGTATTGCAAATGCCAGACCATTATATGAGGTCGAAACATTATGGTTTAAAGATGGTTATCTGGTTGAAAGTGCTGGCATATCGCACACATTAAATGATCCATGGAATCGAACATTGGCATTATTATCTGCTAATTTAACACATTCTGGTGAATATTCATGTCAAGTCAGATTAAAAAGTGGTGGTCATCCAACAATTACATCAAAAGCTACAGTTGTAGTTCAAGAACCGCCTCAATTGTTTACACCAATGCGGTCAGAGACATTAGTAGAATATGGAGCGCAAGTAATATTACCTTGTGATGTAGTTGGAGAACCTGCACCACACGTTAAGTGGTTCAGAAATGCAGAAGCTATCAACTTATTAAGTGGAAGGTATGAATTGTTTGTTATCGCTCTTTAAAAAAAAACTTTAAAACGGCTAGAACATTGAAAAAAATGAGCTGAAATGAAAACCTTTATAAATGTGATAAAATCTATCGTTTAAGATGTTTACTTCTAACTGTGTTGTAATTTTCGTTGCCAAAATATTAAAAAATTCTAGCTTACCAACTCATTTTTTAATTCAATCATATGAACTTATATAAGGTCTTTGGGCTTGAAGATAACCATTGCAATGATCGATTTTCTAATCCATTCAACCACAAAAAAATACTTTAGTCATTGTGTTTGTAGTAAAACAACTCTAACTTTATTTATTTTGAAATAAAATTATTGAGAATGATATTAAAAATAAATTTTTACCTTAAAATCTTTTTATAAATCAGAATTTAATCTTTTTCTTTTTTTTTTTTCTTAGGTATTACATTAAAGAAGATAATTCATTGGTTGTTAAAAGATTAACTATGGATGATTCTGCAATGTTTCAATGTCTGGCATCAAACGAAGCAGGTGAAAAATCATCTTACACTTGGTTGAAAGTAAAAAGTAAGTTAAAATTTATTTATGCTTTTCAATATATAATAGTGTTGCAGATATTAACATCAATGAAGATGAATGACAAGCTTAAATAAACTTTTCTTTTTACTATTAATATTTTTCACTTTTATATATCTCTAATTTATCCTCTTCAAGAACAATTCAAGTACTTTAATTTGTTTTAAAATACAAAAACGAATAGATATTTAGGTGGGGATAATAATTAGTTTATATACATGTACATATATTGAATTCAACTTGCCTGGCAGAGCTGTATACTCATAGTTACTAATTATATTGTCATCGTAAATCTATAGATAGAGGAAGAACTGATCCACACTGGGTATAAATAAATTCCTGTCCAGCATAGATTCAAAGTTTGTTTTAGTCGAATTGTTGATTAAACCGACTCTCATTTGTCTTCACTGTTATGTACAAATTTCTGCAACTTTATTTACAACTATAAATATAAATATCAATTAATTTTTTCTTTCTATTTTTCTTATTATGCTAACAAAAAAAAAATTATAATTTAATAAAAAAAAAAAATTAAAAATGTATAGGAAATTATTTTATCAATATGGATTTATCCTTTAATTTCTTCAATAATAATAATTATTATCCTTTATCCACAACTCCTACTACTACTAGTTGTAAATTAAAAAATTGTTCACAACATTATTTAAATAGTTTATTGAAATTGAGCCGTATAAAAAGATTGGCTCAACCAAGAATAATTCGGGTGAGAGCATCAAATTTTGGACCTGGTAGAAGAAAGCAGTTTCTTTTTGGTACAAGGCAGTATATCAAAAATTTCTCAAAAACAAAAAAAAAAAACAAACTTTGTGTGTTTAGCAATTTCACTTTACATTATGTAGATCATACATATGTCTCACAATTTATTGTAGAATGCACCATTAAATTTATACCAAATGCTTAATTAGTTTTTTTTTTTTTTTTTTAATTTAGAAGTTTTTATTCTTATATTTTAGTTCTAAACTTCATAATGATAAATATACGTTGAACTTCTTTTTTTTTTTTTTTGAAATAATTATTTTAGCAATCAAAACATGGAAATATTAATTTTGCATAAATTTATAAATAATTTTTAATCTAAAATATGAATTAAGTTGGGAACAAAAAAGATTTAAATTTTAAATTATTTCATGATTTTATAATTTTTTTTGTTATATATTATAGCTTAAAATAAGTATAAACCTAAATGCCTATTATATTTAGTGTAGTTTTTTCATATTCTTTTTGAAATATTTCTATATAATATTGAAACGCAGATGTTGAATTTTTGATTATTAATAGTTATTCATAATAATATTATAATTTATAATACCTCTTTTTCGAAGTTATATTCAATTCGTAATACTTTAACTAACTTCTATTGAAAAGGCTTAAGATAAAAAATTAATAAGGTCTCACATCCGTTTCTCTATTTCATAATTAGGCATTTTAATTTTTTTTATACTATTTACTCTGTATAAAAAAGAATTATTAAGAACTTCAAATGTACGATTGAGATTAGAATAAATTTTAAATGATTTGACAAAGTCATAAATCATAAATCATATTCTAATTAAAGATTCAGAAAATTAAAATTTATTAACTAGCTGCCCTAGTAAATAGTACTAAAAACTCTTAGTAAGAACTTCAAAATCTATGTTGGTTTTATTTTCGGCTTTAATATTATGCAAATAAATCAAAAATAATCAACGAATTTTAACTTACAAAAAAAAATAAAAAAAAAAAACAAAAGAGGAAACCCAAATTTTTATGGTTAAAAAAATGTCTTAAGAATTAAAACAAAAAATTTTAAAACATTTTCATGTATTTACATCGGCTAAATTTATTTTTGGCATCTAAATTCATAATTTAAAACAATCAAAAATTATGTAAATTTTGAACTTTGCATAAGTTCAAAAACCTTAATGTAACAAAGAAAACAAAATCATCTATTTTCTTTTTTTTTTAATTATCACTTGTTTCTTAATTTTTTCTCATGAATTTTATAATATATAGATTACACTATATGTTTTTATGTCTTTGAAAACATATATTTACTTTTTACAGTCATCATTTTCATGCCCTTGTTCACATATTTTAGCAACGGATCGGCTTCGTAATTTTTAGACTTTTCTATATACGTTTTTAATATAATTGTTATATCTTTTAACTCTCCAGAAAATTGTTAATTCAACATTAAAATCTTTCCGTTAACGATTTGAGATTCATAAAGTTAATTTTAATAACAAAATTTTCTAAATCCAAAAGAACTTGATTTTTTTTAATTAAATATACACTTTTAAAAAGGTTAAACATTTGGGTGCATAGTTATTTTTTAACCATCGTCGTCGTCATTATAATTTTTAATTTATATAAAAACTTGATACTTTCCATTGAAATACCGTACTAACTAAATTATAATAATCTCCTTTTCTATTTAAAAAAAATGTTTTAATTGAATAAAAATTTTATTGTTTGTTTTTTTTCTATCTTATAAATTTATCTAAGGGAAATCTTTTTCATTTTAAAATATTTTACGTACATTTTTTTTCACTATACATATTCATACATAGTAATTGTGTGTGAAAAATTACTTTTTTATTAATGACGAATTGTTTAGTTGCTAGATTGTTACTCCACATTCAATTGTCTTTAAAATTTTGTTGCCGGCAAATTTTTCATTATTAGCTATGTTTAAATTATAATAAAATTTACAACACTGTTTTTGTTTTACACACTTTAATTTAAATTAATGAGATGTTTTTAATGAAATCACATCAAAATTTAAATTGAATGTGTAGTATAGACTTGAGAACTTGAAAAATTATCATGAAAAAAAAGGTCAATATCAATAACGATGTTGTAATGTCATAGTAGTAGAAAAATATACGTAGTGTTATAAAAATTTATACCTGTTATAAAAAAAAATTACAATATTATAATAAAAATGCATATTTATGATATTTTTCGACATATAAAAATAGATCATCATGTTATACACAGAAAAAAAATCAAATTTTGACATTCTAACCTGTTGTAATCACTGTTTCGAGCTATAAAAGTTTATAATATATTTCCAAATTAAATACTCAACTCATCTTAAAAAATTATGCTCTCAATTTGAGCTCTCATCATAATAACAGCATAACTTATGATTGAACACTCACATAACTTCCAACATAGATAAAATTTGAAATGAGATTTATTACGTCTGAGATGAATTTTGAATCACTCACACTATAAAAACCAATAATTACACCCAACGAAAAGAATTTTGCGGATTCAGAAAATATGTTTATAAAATTTATTATGAAAACTGTGTTAATCGACCACCACAAAAATAAATTCTTTCAATTTAAAAATAAAATTCTTCTTTCTTTCTTTTAAAATATTTGGAAAAAAAAAACCGAACCAAAATTTTATTGGCCTTTTATGTATTATGCTAATTTTTATGCTTCAGATATCAAGAATTCACGCATTAGTAATTTTTTTTCCATAATTATTTTCATATCTTACTATTATTGTACTACACATGATTTATGAAACAATAAGACCTCAAAGTCACGTTCAGTTTATTTTATTTTCATATTTTAAAAAAAACATAAATATTTTCTTTAATATAAATTTTATTGACTCTAACTAAACTAGGTATAGTTGTATAATAAAGATTTATGTTTAAAAAAAAATTATTGAAATGCAGTTAGCAACCAAATTATTGAATTTTTGTATTATTGAATGTTTTTTTTTCTTTTATTTTATGATCAATTGGAAAATTTTAAACATAAAATATTTATGTGAATAACTTGTATGTGTATATTTGTCCATGTAACACCAATTGAATAAAACCATTAGTACATACATACAAAATATGTTGAAACTCTTCTGTAAAAAGTCATTGAATGCATGAAAACTTTAATTGACTTAATTTTGGAAAAGCTTTTAAATAATTTCTCATTATATGATTGTTATCATCGCGAAATGAATAATTTAAAAAAAAACTTTCAATAAATACAACCCTTAAAAATAAACTTCCCTAAACCACAAATACGGTTGCATATGAAATTGTAAATGTTGTTGATTAGATAGTTTTATGTATTGTGTTTATATATAAATATATATATAATATTATTTTATGTGCTAATATTAAATATTTTTAATATAATTATTATAATAAACTTACATTATAATATGTACTGTAAGTATTATATGCTTGTAATAGCTTGTACACATTATTCTAATAACTTGAACCAACTTCCGGATAATGTTAATTCAAAATTAAAATTTTGATATTGCATGATCAATAAATATGCATATTTTATGCTTAACATGTTTTACATTTCAGTTAAATTATTATTTAACTTTATATACGTAAACGTATACAGATATTAAAAAAATTTTAGGAAAAAACTAGTTAACTGGGGGCTCAAACGCTTTGTTTTTTTTTTTTTCTATATTTTTTCCTTTCATTATTTCATCGCGACGACGAAAGTTTAAATGACTTAAAATGAATAGTTCGTTTATAAATCGAGTCGTAAGTTTAAACGATAAAATTTTACTTAAACAAAGAAATGCAATACAGAAAAAACCCTGCTTGTGTTTAGTTCTCAATTGAAATTCAGAATTTTTGCAAAAACTTTCATGACAACCAAAGGAAGCCCTTATTCGGGGGCCTGTCAACAAAGCAAATACAAACTTTTACCCGAGATTGGAGACGGCCCGCGCCACCGCGCCTGCGCCTATTCAACAATAGTAGCAAATAAAGAAAGCTGAACACTTTTTTTTCTCTGTGAACACTTTTCCTTGTTATTGTTACTAGAATGGAATAATTATTACAACTTTTATTATGCAAAATGATGACAATCTATAAAATTTTAGCTCAACACAATGAAAACCTTAATAATTTTATTTAAATTTTTAACAACGTTATATTAATTTCCTAGAAATAATTTTACTGAAAGCGAACCTAATTTGCTGAAATAAAATTAAAACGTAGATATACATATAATATACATACATCATAATAATATGCTCTGAGAAATTGTGCCCATAATTTTTAATTTTTTTACATACATAGGTAATAAATAAAATAAATGGAAATTACACTGAAATATTTGTTTGCCTATAATTTGAAAAAAAAAAAATAGAAGGTTCAATTTTAAGGGTTCAACATTTAAATTTTTTTGCCATTTGTTAGCTCCAAAGAAACCAAATAATCAATTATTATTTTGATTTTGTTTATATAATTAAAATAATTAAATGAAGCAAAATTATTTCATAGTTTAGTTTAGATGTAATATAATTATTTAATTTTAAATTCTTGAATGTAAATTTCTTTAACGCTTTTGCTTCCGACTTACAATTTGTATGTTTTTACTTGTACTTGGGATTACATGTAACATTGCAATGTACTATATATATTTGGAACAACATATCGCGTAAATTTTCTCATGTTCTTTTATTTTTTCAATGCTTTTTTTATTATTATTATTTCATAAAAATTTAATAAATAAAGGTCAATTTCTGACTGCAAACATAACATGTGTAATATTTTTTATTTTTCAAAAGGGTTAATACTCCTACAAATGTATATCTCATGTCTCATGTATGCTTTCCACGGGTTATAATTTTGATATAGGAAAAAGAGGATTGAAAATTTTTATCAGAAAAAAAAATTACTTCATTAAGTTTTAAAAATTTATTTTCAGATTTATTTTTAATTCAATTTTAGAATATTCCAAATTAAAACGAATAAAAACTTTATTTTTATTTAAACTAAATGCATACACATTTTTTCTTACATAAATTTTATTAACTATTTAATTGCATCAGTAGACTACTGGATACCTTTTAAGTACCACTATGCACTTTATTTAATAATGTTAAATTTATTTTTTTTGTTTCATCATTATTATGTAACCTAATTAAAATGATATCCCATATTGCACCGAACACGTTTTAATTAATATTTATTTTTTTATTCTTATTTTTTTTTTTTATTTTAGAAAAATATATATATGTATTATATAATTTATATAATTTATATGAAATTTTATTTTTGGCGCATTAGAGTTAGGAATAACAAATCAAATATTGGACAATTATGAATCACGGTTCGTAAAAATCGTGAGAAAAGATAGTTGTGAATTTTTTTAAGTGATTAAGACTACAATTAAAAGATAAATCACTTGAATTTCGGATCGAAAAAGATTCATTCCACAACCTTAAGTTCTAACGAATAATATGTCATCGAACACCATCATTTTAATGATGTGAACTGAACTTGTAAAATAATACTTTCGCACCATAAAGCCAAAAATTTGGCTATGTACTCAATGGTCCTTTTATAAAAAAATTAACTTAAGAAGACGATAAAATTATATAAAAAAATTTATTGTAAAACCAATATTTGCTTCGTTTACCCAACTTTTATTGTGATTGTGATTTTACAAAAATTGTAAGTGCTACAAATAACGTAATAAAAGTGTTGTCACTTTACTACACAGCCACAGTGTTTTATATATTTTATTTTTATTTTTACTCATAACACATTTTTGTTAAAGACAATAATATTTATTTTTTGTATATTTTGTCCATTAAAATTGCAATAAAGTTGGTAATTTAATTTTTGGTTTTTTTGTTTTTTTGAATTTATAGCTACAACACCAATAATGGAAGTACCACCACAAAACGTAACCGCACTTGATGGCAAAGATGCAACCATAACATGCAAAGCGATTGGTGCACCAGCACCCAATATTACCTGGGTTTATAATGGTAAGAGAAAAATATGGTTTTTGTCTTTATATTTTTGATTTTATTAATTTTTTTTTAAATGTAGTTTTTTTTTTATTCAAATGTAAACTAAATAACGTGTGTTTACTAATTTATTTGATTTACTATTTCTAGATCTAGAATATTATTTTTATGTGCTAATGATATTATGGAACCCTTTCTTCTCACATTATATTGATTATCTTTTATTGAAAATAAATGTGGAAATCTGTACATTAAATTGTCATTATATATTTTATATATTTGAATATTATAAATGAAAAGAAACTTTAAAACTAAAACTACTCAACATCTACTCTACAGTACAACATCCATAAATTTAATTTAGTTGTTATATATATAATCTATAATGCTCTCTAGGAAGATTTTTCTAGTCTTTTGATTTTTCTAAATTGATTTCAATTTCACTGAAGGTATAGAATCAACAGGGCTCTATACTGTAGCGCTCCGGAGCAAAGCTAAATGTTATGTTAAATTGTCCAAGAATAAATTGAATAATGAAATACTAATTTTTATTACACTAATTGTGAACTTTGTTTTCTTAAAAAAAAAATATTTTATTTTTCCGTTTTTTGCTTTCTAACTAATTAACAGAAACCCAATTGATTGAAATTTCAAATCGATTTCAAATTTTGGAATCTGGTGATTTATTAATATCTAATATTCGAGAATCTGATGCTGGTTTGTATTCATGTGTTCGATCAAATGAAGCTGGAACTGTAACTGGTGAAGCATATTTGGCTGTCCTGGGTAAGTAGAATTTTGAAAAAGATTCGTGGGTTTTCTAATTTGCTGAAACATCTATACATATATTTTCTTGACTTTTTTTAAACTTTATTTTAAAAAACAGTACGAACTCAGATAATACAACCTCCGGTTGATACAACTGTTTTATTGGGTTTGACTGCATCATTACAATGTAAAGTGTCAAGTGATCCAACTGTACCATTTAATATTAATTGGTTTCGTGAAGGATTAGCAACTTCAATCGCAAATTCACAAAGAATTCTATTGCAATCAGATGGAACTTTAGAAATTCAGGCAGTTCGTGCCGCCGACGTTGGAATGTATTCATGCGTTGTCACTTCGCCGGGTGGTAATGAAACAAGATCAGCCAGACTGAGTGTTATTGAGCTACCATTTCCACCATCAAATGTTCGAGCCGAACGTATTGATGCGCTCAACTCAAGAGCGGTGAACGTATCATGGACTCCGGGTTTTGACGGAAATAGCCCTATATTGAAGTTTATCGTTCAACGTCGTGAAGTTTCTGAATTGGGTAAATGTTTTATTTTTTTTTTAACAGAAGAGCTTCCTAAACTTATAATATTATTGTAGACTGTAGTTGTAAAATTTAATTTAAAAAATTTGATTGTGAATGATCCCAAGGCCGTATTGTTTCAGGGTCAACGTTCGTGAGATGAACTTATAAGAAAAGATATAAAATAATTATTTATAAAAAAAAGTAAAGTTGGTTTTGAAATTAATTACCTAAAGTAGTCATAAAAACATTTACTGCACATATCCTTTAGATTCTAGATCTACTGCACATATTCTTTAGATTTTAGAATTATAAAATAGAATAGGACTGCAATCAACTTAATTAAATTTTATTTATTTTTTATTAAAATTAAACGAGGAAGCTCTCTTATCTATGTATGTTTTTGTAGTTTAAACGAAAATCAATTAATTTTTGTGAATTTCGTTTTTCTTTCTATGTTCTTTTGTATATGTATAATCTATTTGTTATTGGATTTCAAACACAAACATTTATAAAATTGCACATAACATCTTTAAATCAAACATCTACACATAAATACACAAAAAACAATCAAAATCGATTATTTTTAACAATTACAACTGAAGCTGCACTTTTAGGTCCTATTCCAGATCCTCTTTTGAATTGGATAACCGAATTAAGTAATGTAACAGCAACACATCGATGGGTTTTGCTAATGAACTTAAAAGCGGCAACAACTTATCAGTTTCGTGTTAGTGCTGTTAATCGTGTTGGAGAAGGATCTCCATCTGATGCTAGTAATATTATTGAATTACCACAAGAAGGTAAGTCAAACGAATAATTACACAGTACTTAAATATATTATTATGTTTATTGTTTCATTTACTTTGATTTTTAGCTTTTAATAATTAGATTTTTGTTCAATGTACTCTATTTTCTATTTGCTAAGATCATAAATTTGCAAATTAATTTCAAAAGTTATCAAGAATAATAGCAAATTAATTTCAAAAGTTATCAAGAAAATTGTCATTCTTACTGCAAACTTCAGATAGAAGCCCACTTATTTATTTTCTAGATTCATTTGGATTTATTTAGACTTTATGTCAAATTCTGTTTGAAATGCTTTTAGTCTTGTATTCCATTTGAAGACAATAAAAAAAATACTTGCATTATGATGCTTTTAAGTACGAAGCTTAAGCAAATGCGATTCCAGAGAATATAGTGCATTTTATTAGTTAATCCTGTTTTTATTTAATTCACTTCCCATTTGTGAATTTTATTATTATTTCCTTTTATTTATTTGTAATTTCGCATTATTCATATATTATTTTGCAAACTAAGCAAAATAATTGGAAGACTTAGATGAATTAGATTATTATAATATAAATTGTATACTCATTGTAATAATAATTACTAATCATATAAATAAATTTTGTATTTCCTACATCATCACACACTATTAACAAAAAATAAATGTATTAAATTAAAAAAAAAAATTAAAATAATGGCTTATGTAGAATTACCGCTTGAAAGAGGTACATAAAACTATCAATTGCTATGAATATATTTTACGTATAATACAAATGTTTCTCATTATCTTATTTTTCTTTCAAACAGCACCATCAGGTCCCCCAGTTGGATTTGTTGGATCAGCAAGATCCTCTTCTGAGATTATAATACAGTGGCAACCACCTCTTGAAGAGCATCGTAATGGTCAAATTCTTGGCTACATGATTAGATGGCGTCTTTTTGGATATAATAATGTTCCTTGGACTCAAAGAAATATTACAAACGAAGCGCAGAGAAATTTTTTAATTCAAGAGCTAATAACATGGAAAGATTATACAGTTCAAGTGGCTGCTTACAATAATATGGGTGTTGGAGTTTTCACAGAAGGATCTAAAATTAAAACTAAGGAAGGCATTCCGGAAGCCCCTCCAACAAATGTTATAGTGGAAGCATTTAACTCAACTGCTATTAAAGTAATGTGGAAGCCCCCAAATCCTCAGCAAATTAATGGCATTAATCAAGGTTACAAGATTCAGGCATGGAAGTATGATATCAATAACGGAGAGGAATACGAATGTGAAGAAAAAATGATGACTGTTCCACCCAGTTTAGTAGATCCTTTGGCGGAACAAACTGCAATAATGGATGAGTTAGATAAATTCAAGGAGTATAATATCACAGTTTTATGTTTCACTGATCCTGGTGACGGGGTTCGAAGTGATATGGTTTCTGTAAAAACAAAAGAAGATGTTCCCGATGAAATCGCTACACTAAACTTCAATGACATATCTGACAGAGCAGTAACAGTTATTTGGACTCCACCGAAATCAAGAAATGGAGTTTTAACAGGTTATCAAGTAAAATATCAAATTAAGGACATGCCGGAAACGTCAAGAACTGTCAATCTGACTTCTAATGCGACAAAAGTTAACGTTAACCAACTGCAAGCAACTACTCATTACACATTTGAAATCACGGCATGGACCCAAGTAGGGCCGGGACCAGCTAAAACAGCTACTATCCAATCTGGCGTAGAGCCTGTATTACCACATGCTCCAACATCTCTTGCCCTATCTAATATAGAAGCTTTTTCAGTTGTTCTTCAATTTACACCAGGTTTTGATGGAAACTCATCTATTTCTAAATGGACTGTCGAAGCTCAAACTGCTCGCAATCAAACTTGGTTTACAGTTTTTGAAATAAGTGATCCAGATGCTTCCACTCTAACGGTGACAGGTTTGATACCATTTACGACATATCGTCTGAGATTGATAGCTTCAAATGTAGTCGGTCCTTCCGAATCATCTGAACCTACTAAAGATTTCCAAACTATTCAAGCGAGACCAATGCATCCACCTTTCAATGTTACAGTTCGAGCCATGAGTGCAAACGAGTTACGAGTTAGGTGGATACCATTACAACAAACAGAGTGGTATGGAAACCCCAGGGGTTACAATATAACCTATAAGCAAATTGAAAATGAATCTAAATTACCAGCAATGAGTGTTTTAATAGAAGATCATACTGCTAATTCACATATTTTAGACAATTTGGAAGAATATGCTGCTTATGAAATTTTAATGAACGCATGTAACGATGTGGGATGTTCGAAAGACAGTCCCAAAGCTATTGAAAGAACAAGAGAAGCAGTACCTTCAGCTGGACCTATTGAAGTTCAAGCCAATGCAACATCTTCGACAACAATTGTTGTAAGATGGGGTGAGGTTCCCAAACCTCATCGTAATGGACAAATTGAAGGTTATAAAGTATTTTATGCAGCTACGAACCGCGGAAACATAGTCTTACACAAAACAATATCTAACAACTCCTCACTAACAACAACTCTCACAGAGCTAAAAAAATACGTAGTATATCATATTCAAGTACTGGCTTACACTAGACTGGGTGACGGTGCTTTGAGTACCCCTCCTGTTATAAGCCGAACTTTTGAAGATACACCAGGTCCGCCATCGAATGTATCGTTTCCAGATGTTTCATTTTCTACGGCACGCATAATTTGGGATGTTCCGGAAGAACCAAACGGTGAAATTTTAGCATATCAAGTTACATATTCCTTAAATGGAAGCGCTAATTTAAATTATTCTCGAGAATTTCCACCATCAGATAGAACTTTTAGGGCAACACAACTATTGGCGGAAAGATATTATTTGTTCAGTGTTACAGCTCAAACACGTTTAGGTTGGGGCAAAACAGCTTCAGTCCTAGTTTACACGACTAACAATCGTGACCGTCCTCAGCCTCCGTCCTCACCTCAAATTTCTCGCAGTCAAATTCAAGCTCATCAGATTACATTTAGCTGGACTCCTGGAAGAGATGGCTTTGCTCCTCTTCGATATTACACTGTCCAAATGCGAGAGGGAGATTCTCAATGGACTGCATTACCAGAGCGCGTGGACCCTTCTGCAAATTCCTATACAGCAACACACCTGAAACCCCACACAACTTATCAGTTTAGAATTCAAGCTACTAATGATTTGGGTCCATCAGATTTTAGCAGAGAAAGTATTACGGTTCGAACCTTGCCAGCAGCTCCATCACACGCAGTAACAGGTCTTAAAGTTATTCCAATAACCACAACAAGTGTAAGGGTCCATTGGTATTCACTGGGTAAGTCTAAATGGAATGGTGATTCTGTAACTGGTGGATATCGTGTATTGTTTCAACCTATTTCCGATTTTCCGACTGCTTTGCAAGCCACTCCTAAAAAGGATGTGATGGGAATTGAGTCTGAATCAGTTGTTTTAACTGATTTAACGCAGGATCGAAATTACGAAATCGTAGTTTTACCTTTTAATTCACAAGGAACAGGGCCTGCAACTCCGCCTGTAGCAGTTTATGTTGGAGAAGCTGTTCCAACTGGAGAACCAAGAGCTGTTGACGCCGCTCCGATTTCCAGCACTGAAGTTAGATTACGATGGAAGCCACCGAAACAAAGTATGCAAAATGGCGATTTGTTAGGATATAAAATTTTTTATTTAGTTATAAGTTCACCACAAGATAAAGAAGAAGGAAGAAAACAAGAAGAAGAAATTGAAGTTGTTCCAGCTTCAACTACAGCTCATAGTTTAGTATTTTTAGACAAATTCACTGAATACAGAATTCAATTGTTAGCCTTCAATCCAGCCGGTGATGGACCCCGTTCTCCAGAAATAAGAGTTAAAACTCTTCAAGGTCTTCCCGGCCCACCACAGAACTTGAGATTTGACGAAATTACAATGCAAAGTTTAAAAGTTTCTTGGGATACACCAAAAATGAAAAATGGTGAAATTTTGGGATACATTGTTGCATACGAAACCACAGAGGAAAATGAAAGTAAGTTATTCAACATATTATATTTGCATACATATTATTTGTATTAATTATATTTCCTGATTTGCGTAGAATTTAGCAAACAAGTTAAACAAAAAGTAACTGGAACAAGTTTAATTATTCAAAGTCTTGAAGAAGAAGTCACTTATACATTTACAGTTAGAGCTCAAACTATTGACTATGGGCCAGCTGTTAGTGGTAACGTTACAACCGGACCGCAAGATGGCTCGCCAATGGCACCAAAAGAGCTTATTTTAACAAGAATGGTATCTAGTGTCGAACTACATTGGATTAATGCTCATTCTGGAAGGGGACCAATTTTGGGATATTATATAGAATGTAAAAAAAGAGGTAATAAACTTTTTTAATTGTACTTAATAACTTAAATTTCTAAAATTTTGAAGTAAAATTATTTAATTTAAGTAAAAAGGTCCATAGAAATCGTTATTAAATTAGGTGAAGAGTTTAAGTAATTAATATGTTTTTATTCTAAATCCTTTTAAATCCTTTTTTTTATTTCTTTTATTTCCTTCCCTTTATATTATTTTTATAATTGCATGTTATATAAGTATTATCTTAATTTTCTAATTATTATTTTCATTATTTTAACCATTTTAATTATATTCTTATTTTTCCTGCACAACTAAAAAATAATTACCAAATTATCATATTACAGAAATTTTTTTTTCTTAACATTATAGTTTAAATATTGGAATTAAATTACATGAAGTATAATTGTTATAATTCAGAACCTTATCTTCATGTTGAAGTTAACACATTGCATATTCTTTTATATATATGAATGTTATGTATAGAAAATATTTTACAAACCTTATCAGTTTTTTTTTAATTTTCAAATCTAACTTTAAATTCGAACTTGTAAAAAAACAACCGATCATGACAGTACATTTTAGAATAGTTTTTGGCTCAAGAAAATAAAAGATTAAAAAATAATTAAAATTTTATGAAATCGATAGCAGGTTTTTGTTTTTGATTTTTCCTTCCACTCAGGTTTATTTTTTTTTTTAATTCTTATTAAATCTAGAAAGTAAGAAGTAGAAGTATTCATCATTTTATTAATTATAAAGTTTTATGGTATGGGCTTAAATACAAGTAATAAAAATTTCTTCTTTTACTTTCATGCTTTTTTAATTTTAGTATTAAATCAGCCTGAATATTTTTGTAAGTATTTTTTACTCAAATTTTATAAATTCATGTTCTCGAATAAAATATATGTATTATGTATATACGTTGCACACATTACTTTAATATTTCTAAAACGGCCACTAATAATAAATAACATTTTATAATTAATTACTAATCCATGCATGTAAATAAAATAATGTAATAATAAACTAAGCGGATATTCGTACTTCGCCTCATTTTATTAATCATTGATATTACTCAACGTTCAATTTGCAATTTATGTACTAAATACAAGTATCTACAACACATATACCGTAGGAGTAATATTTTGGATTGAAGTAGAAATAAAACCTAAAATACTAAAACTATTTGCTCTTATACAAGTTCTTAAGCTAGAGCTACATAAATAAATTATGCTCATATAACAAAAAAAAAACTTCCAACTAAAAGTCAACCACAATTTTTCATTAGTTTGTTATCCGCATATAATATTAAGTAATAATTTTAACAAAAATCGCGAATAATAAGTATGAAATTGAACTAGCTATTTATGTATGTGATTAATTAATTTGTAAAATAATTGTTATGCTAACCACTTTTAATGTTCAATTTGTATTTTTTGTGTCAAATTTTGTAACATTGTATTTTTTCTTATTTAAACACATTAAGATGATACACGATGGGAAACAATTGCGCGTTCAACGACAGGTCCAATGCAAGAATTTACTGTCAGTTTTCAGAGCCTCTTACCGTCTACTCACTACACATTCCGAGTAATTGCTTATAATAAACATGGAATATCATACCCAGTTTATTCAAAGGATTCAGTATTAACACCATCAAAACTTTATCTAGAATATGGCTATTTGCGACATAAACCGTTTTATCGTCAAACTTGGTTTATGGTGGCACTAGCTGCCGGTTCAATTGTGATAATTATTATGGTTATTGCAGTTCTCTGTGTTAAAAGCAAAAGTTATAAATACAAACGTAAGTTATCATCACTGCATACTGACAAACGCATATTAATTTCAATTTTGATAGGATATGTGTATTATAAATTAAAATTTGTATATTTCTGGTTCCAGAAGAAGCACAAAAAACTCTTGAAGAATCTATGGCAATGTCAATTGATGAGAGGCAAGAATTAGCTTTAGAATTATATCGATCTCGTCATGGGGTAGGTACAGGGACTTTAAATAGCGCCGGTACCTTAGGACGAAATACACTTGGACCGTTGGGCAGGAAATCAACAAATCGACCTCCACCAGCATCTGCGCTAGGTAAAAGTCCACCGAGACCGTCACCAGCATCTGTTGCTTATCATAGCGATGAAGAAAGTCTGAAATGTTATGATGAAAATCCAGATGACAGTAGCGTGACAGAGAAACCATCAGAAGCTAGTTCGTCAGACTCACAGGTAAGAATAGTTTTTATTTTCCTACATAAATCAAAATTAAAAAATTATTGCAATATCATTTTATTTACATTAATTAGCATTCTGAGAGTGAAAACGAAAGTGTTCGATCTGATCCACATTCATTTGTCAATCATTATGCGAACGTGAATGATTCATTACGACAATCATGGAAAAAACAAAAACCAGTTCGAAATTATTCAAGTTATACGGATTCAGAGCCAGAAGGGAGTGCCGTAATGAGCCTTAATGGTGGCCAAATAATAGTAAATAATATGGCAAGGTCACGGGCACCATTGCCTGGTTTCTCATCATTTGTTTGACAATCAACAGAATTTTAAGTTTTTAAATGTTTTTTTTTTTTTTTAATTTAAGATGATTCTCGTTAATTTAATTAATTTTTTTTTTATTTTGTGTTTGTTAATTTATTTTTAACAAAAAAAAATTTAAGATGTTTCGTCCCCAATGTATTTACACGTAATTTGTACATTTAATAATTTAATTATTAATTTTAAGATCGATTTTTTTTGTTTGATTAACATAGAAAACATAATTTTTTTTTTAATATTCATACATATAATTAAGGATCGACAGTATAATTTTTTAGTCGAAAAAAATAATTTTTTATATTATTTTAATTTTTAATTATTAAAATACTATCAGTTTTTTGTATTTTATATCTCTATTACTATCTCTATTCATTTTTAAAACAATATTCTTAATTTTTTCATCAACAATATCACTTATTTAATATATAGTTTTTCAAATTACACTAAAAATCATAAAATTTGGAGCAATTTCATCTAGTGGTTCCGAAAAGATATCTCTGCGGTTATATCTTTAAGGACATGATTAAATTTAAAACAAAAAAAATCTGTAAAAAAATAAAACTACAAATTCTATTAACTCATTTTCAAAAAATATTAACATAATCAGAGCTTATCTATATTTAAGATAAAAAAAAAATCATTCATTTTTCTTTATAATATTTACATACATATATTCAGTTTTTGTGATAAAATTCATTTTAGAAGTTGAAGAAAATTTTAATATTAATATTAATCAAAACAAAAAAAAAATAAAAGAAAACTAAAAACTAACGAAAATATAAAATTTTTATTTTTTTTCTTTAGAAACGGTGATATATTTAAGATTCAGTTAGCTTAATTATTTATTTAGGTTCAAGAAGCGACAATCTATTTCGAACCATTTTAGATATTTTCAAGTAACCAAAAATCCAAAAATTAACATTAAAATTTCTAAAAGCTTACAACAATATACTACTCAAATTGTCAAACTTTACAACAGTTTCAGCAGAGCAAAATTCATTGCAAACAAATGGTTGGTTTTTATTAGAATAAAGGCAAATTTTTTACTTTCTTTTACTTTAAGCGAAATTTTCCATAAATTTTATTTCTTGGCTAATGTAAAACAAGTATATCATTATTTTAATATTAAAAATTTTGGATAAAAGCAAGTGATAGAATTAGGTTTTTCTAATATCCAGCTATATATATTATAGAATTATATAAATTTTGATTATGACAGAAATTTGTGTGTCTGTAAATTCATTTATTTACTAGCCAAGTGTTATACGTAATTAAGTAGAATTGAAAAGTGAAGCTTGAAAGCGTTATGAATTAAAATCAATCGTAATAAATTAAACGAAAATCCTATCCTCCTTTCGGTTTGATTTAAAATAGAAATACATATAATTCTCCTAAGATTTTTACTTTTGATCGTAAATCGTCGTAAATTATAATAACCGTCAGGACTTATGCATTTTTAATTAAATTAATATTTTCACTCATACATTAAAATAATTTTATATTTTCAGTTGGTTAACTAACAAATTTGTACATATTTTAAAATAATATTTTAAACTTAAAAAAAAAAAAAAAAATTATTAAAAAGAAAGACTTAAATTTTTTTTAGGCCATATTTGAATAAAAATAAAAAAAAAATAAATAAATCTCTTTTTTATATATATATATATAATATTATAACAACATTGCGACTGATAACAATATGAATAAGTATAAATGTTAAAATTAAATAAATAAATAATTTTAGTGTAAATATAATATTTTTCAAAGAAAAATAAACATATAGATAAATGCATACATTATTAATAAGATAAAAATTTTTATGATTTTTGAAATTTTAATTTAAATTTTATTTTATTTAAATGAGAATTTTTTTAAATGCACTTAAATTAAAACAACACTGCCATTGAAAATCTTTATGGTTCTTTAAATAAAAAAGTAACTCTGAAACTTCTGAACTCATAATGTATTTGGACGAATATATAATGCTTGTACGTACATTGTAATATTATGAAAATAATTCCTAGCAAACAAAAAACAAACCTTGGTTAATATTATTTTTAAAATATCGACTTTATTATGAGCTTACAATTAACAGAAAGCATTAAAAAAAGGTTTGTTCTTATAAAAAAATTTTCGTGGGTACATAAGTGAACTAAGATCTCAAAAAAAGTTATATTTTAAGCTATGTATACCTTATTACTGCCTATAATCAGACTATTCGATAATGCTATTCACTATCGAACTATTTTCCAATAAGAGAACCAATAATTTTCATTAACAAGGCGGTTGTTTTTTTTTTTTTTTTTTTAAATAACTTTCATTTTTTTTACAAAATTCACAATTTTTTAATTAAGTAAATAAAGAAATTGGCTTTTCTTATCGATACATAAAAATGTTAAGTTCTTTATAAAAAAAAAATTTTCCCAAAATTAAAAACGCATAACATGTATAAACTATAGTTCGGCCGATTAACCCTTCGAATCCGGATTGCATATAATATAGAATTAATAATAAATGTGCGGCACTAACAATAAACTTGTAAATAGTTAAACTAAGTAATTGAAGAAAAAAAAATACACAAAATAATAATTATTTTCATTAGATTAATTTGAATATTTAAAAATAATGAATAAAATAGTTAGATTTTAATCAAATTTATAAACATTGCAATTTTTTAGGGCAACTATAATAAATTAATTAATTTAAGAAAAACTTAGTAAATTTTATGAAAATAAAAAAGGAAAAACTTACTAAAATTTATGTCAAAAACAAAAATTATGAAAAATTAAAAAAATTAAGAAATTTAACATTTTCGAGTTTTTTTTTTGTTATCTCCACAGCTTAATATAGAAGATAGAAGTTTTCATTAAATGGCGATTGGCGATAGATATATTTGGTTGAAGTTAATCAAGCATAAGAATTATACCATAAAATATATAGAAATAAATTAAATATAAAACTGAGAAATATGTTAGTATTTAAATTTTATTTTATCAAGCTCATGGAATCAAAAAATTTTCAATAAAAACGAATAAATTTTCTATAAGTACATTTTTCACCTGAGGGTTGTTTTAACAATATAAAACGAATATTGTTCTTTTACTTTGGCTTGGATTTATCTTTAAATAAAACTGTGTGAGATGAATGAAATAATAATAAACAATTTTTAATTTTATGAATAATGCAGAAGATTTTGAATATTTTTTATACATTGAAATAAAATAAAACTATTTTATACCAATTTAAAATTATATATATTTATATAGTACAATATCCTGTCTAAGATCGATCTTTACCATTCTGTTTTCCTAATGAAATGTATTTTGAATGAAACACAATATTAAATCAAGCCAATATAATGATTAATTATTAATTGAGAATTATTAAATGCAATTTTTGTCAACTCTTGTCTCTAATCTATTTTTCCATTGATCTTTATAGCAATATAAAGATAATATTATTTCAAACACGGCAGTATTTGGGTTTTCTAAGTAGAATCTTTCAAGATTAACAATAAATTGGAAAAAGCCAAAATGGCTCCGTGAATTATCGCATAATGTCATATCACATAATTTTTAAAATGACTTATCGCATAAATTTTTTTTATGAGATAATTCATTTAAAAACGAAATAGCACATAAATTGAAAAATGAATTATCTCATAAAAAATTATTTTTATGTGATAATTCATTTTAAAATGAATTAGTACATAAATTAAAAAATGAATTATCTCATAAAAAAATTCGAACAAAAATTTTATGCACTAATTCATTTTAAAGTGAATTATCACATAAAAAATATTTTTTGCTATTTATGCACTAATTCGTTTGAAAACGAAATAGCACATAAATTTATATTTTCATATTTTATGAGCTAATTCATTTTAAAATGAATTAGTGCATAAAAACATATAAAAAAATACGAATTATCACATAAAAATTGGTTTGTATGAGATTATGCACTAATTCATTTAAAACGAATTATCGGATAAGCTTACGAAAAGCGCATACCTCCGATTGTTCTGAAATATTGCTCTATTTTATTTGGAAAAGACAACATTTTTTTTCTTTTTTCGAAGCGCTACGCGCGAATCGAATGGGACGCGGTAGCGGTCCTCTATCATGCACAATATCTTTTTCATACATTTTGTGCGGACAATTTTCTCTTTTACCCGATTTGGCCTATTATATGTGGAAAAAGTGTTTCGGGGAACGGGGGACGGCCGCCGCCTCCCTAGGGCTTTTTTTTTGGCGCGCTTCGCGCGAAGCGAATGGGACGCGGTAATTACTGGAAGTACATGAATTATCTCATAAAAAAAATATGTGATAATTCATTTTAAAAATTATGTGATATGTCATTATGCGATAATTGACGGAGTCATTATTTGTGCACTAATTCGTTTGAATACGAATTAGCGCATAAATCTGCATTTTTAAAATTTATGCACTAATTCGTAAAAAAACGAATTATCACATAAAATGTGTTTTTTGGTTTTTATGTGATAATTCATTTGAAAACGAAATAGCACATAAATTCTAAAACGAATTATCGCATAAAAAAATTTTAACGAAAATTTTATGCACTAATTCATTTAAAAACGAATTATCACATAAAATTTATTAGATAATTCATTTATTTTCAAATTCATTTTGGTTTTATGTGATAATTCGTTTTTAAATGAATTACTGCATAATCTCATACAAATCGATTTTTATGTGATAATTCGTATTTTTTTATATGTTATGACATTATGCGATAATTCGTCTCACCAGCCAAAATACATAATATGTATAAATGTATAAATATTAAAATAATAATTATTAATTATTACTTATACTTAATTTGTTTTAAACATATATTTTCAATAAAAACTACAATGTAAGTTAATGTTACGCTCTTTAATAATGTAACTCAATTTCAATCAAACATCGTCAAGTATTTAATGAAATACTTGTTCAAATTCTTCTTATTTTGCTAATAATAATTTCTAAATATTTTTACATATTTATTTAAAATTTTTCAGTAAATTTTTTTTTTTAAATATATTTTATCAATTAATGTAAACATTTTTCTACACTCAAGGCCGATCTACTCTATAAAGTTATCCTAAACTATAACACAAATTGTATAAAATTTAATATTCGAACAAAATCTATAAATAATTATTTGCAAAAAAATTATTTATGCTTAGTAGGTATTACCTGCAATTTGCCTGATTCCAATATATAAATAACCAGAAACCAAAAACTGCTATATAAGTTTATTTCTAAAAGTATTCAATATTATACTAAATTGCAATCAATACTATATAGATAAAATTTATACAAAATTATATTTTAATAGAATTTGAAATTAAGTATGTAGAATATACAAATACAATTATCATAATTTGATTATAAAATGCTTCAGTTCTAAAATAATCATCGATAAATAGAATATTAATTCAAACTATAAATTAATAGTACCTACATACATATTATATTATCAAATTTTAAATGTTATTTAAATCGTATTATGATATTTTGTAATTTTCAACAATTAGGTACCTACTTATTACAGAAAATAATAAAATCAATAAAAAAAAGTTAAAATGTCATTCAAATAAAGATAATGTATAAATTTCAACATATTTCAACTTTTTCAACCTAAGTTTGGTCACGACCCACCAAAACTATGAGTTTCAAAAATTTCTTTTGCGTAATTTCATATTTAGTTAATTGTTGTTTTTTTTTTTGTTTTTTCTAAAAAGAAAAATCTATTTTCTTTTTCTATTTCCTATTTTCAAAATGAAAGGTTTTCATCTGCACAGGAAAAATAAAAAAGATGAAAAACCTGCACACAACACATTTAATTTGAAATTGATAAAAGAAAAGCATTCGCGTAGTGCAATTTTTTCTTCTTAAAAAAAATATATAAAAAAATTTAATAAAATTTTTCGCTTTATTAATTGTGAAAATTTATTTTTTTTGCACACAAAAGGATGATATTATTATATGATTTATAAATCTGTGTGCAACATGGAAAATTATCTTTCAAATGAAATACGTGGGGATTATGATATCAGAACTTTTCAGCAAATAAACATTTTAATGGTTTTTTTTTTTTTTTCATAAAAGAGAGTTTTATTAAGCGTTTTTTCAATAATATTTCAAAACGATAAATTTCACTAACCTCAAGGGCATATTTTAATTTTTTAATGAAATTATAGAAAATTTTAATACTTGTTATAATAACAAGTCATATAAAATTAAAAAAAAAAACAATTCTTCATACTCTTTTTAAAACATTACGGACATAAAATGTAATTCTTTTTAAAATAATAATTCGTTTTATTTCATAAGGATTAGAATTTTTTTAATTATATAAAATTTTACTTTTAATATTTTCTTCTTTTTTTCCTTGAATAATTGAGAGACTCAGTCCAACATCTAAGATTCCAGGCCAGCAAATTTGGTTCAGTAATATATAACATAATATTTTTGTTTTGCAAATTTCATGCCTACATCATGAATACATTATTAAAGTAATTCTAGTTCCTATGATGCAATATGAATAAATCCTTTCTTAAAATAAAATATTTATGCATATTACTGAATATCCTCACAAAACAAGGGTATTGAATAAAATATTGTTATGATGTAAAATATTTTAGCCTGTACAATCTACATAAAATATGCGAATGCCCTTTCATTCCCAATTCTTTGTTCAAAATCATCTTGCAAACCTTAAAAGGTTTTGAAAATTGTTTTTCGTTTTTAAATCAAACATTTCTCTAAGTAAAGTAAAGTGTACTATACAATATTTGACCCTTTGAAGGCAACTCATCAAGTTAACAAAAAAAACTTCATGTTGAATGAACGATATGTCGTATCATATATCTTGTTATGAGTTCTTCCTTATTAATGTTGGGCATATTTATTATTAGCAACCAAACTATCTTTTACCAATTTTCCTAACAAAACTATCGATTTGCATAACTTAACTGTATCATCCAACAAAACTATATCTAGTTATAATTAACAATCAAGTTTCGAATCAAAACTGAAAAGTTAATCAGTCAATGTAAAAAAATACTTGCTGTTGTATACCTAAGAACATAAAAAAACATAACATTCCATAAAAAAGGTTATTTCAAAAAAAGAAACTTCATTAATGACTGAAAAACACAAAATTATAGCCTGTAGGTTAATCGACTACAAAAAAATAGTGTTATTTTTTTTTCGAATTTCAATTTTTCGATTTTATTACAGAAATTTAAGCGAGTTTTCTTTTTTTTTTTGACGTATGTAATTTTTCTTATTTGCAAAGTAAAAGAAAAACTGCCTCTCTGATTTAAATATTTCTCACAACATTTTTCTACGTTCTTCTACTACTTTTACCCCATAAATCAATTTTTCAAGTCCTCAGTTGGATTTTTGGGAAAAATATTTCTTTTAAATTCCTTCTTTCGACATAGATTTTTTTCAAATAAGGCAATCAGTCTTCCGAAATAAGGTTTAATTACCATATATGTATAATAAAAAAAATAGGTCATCTAAATTTTTAAAGACAAAGAAACTAATAGAATATTCTCATATTTTTTTTTTTTTTACTAAAATATTAATTTTCATTAAAGTTTTCCCAAACCAACACGATTTTTTCGTTGCGGCTGGCACACCATTTTTTTTTCGCAAATTTAATACAGATTTTTGTGGACCTGTACAGCATATTTTACGATTTCAGCATTTTTAAGAAATCTTCCAATTGTTTATTATGGTGTTAGGTAAAAAAAAAAGGTTTGAATTTTTTTTATCATTTATTTTATACTTATTATTCCGATATTATAGAAAAAAATGTTTATTATTAAACCGTTGACGCTACAAAGAAATAACGTTGATTTGGGGGAACCTTATGACTATATAAAATATATGTATATAGTATGTGTATAATGCTCACTTATGTTTAAGAAAAATTAACTCTTATATGATAACATTAGTATATTAATAATTTAGTACAATATTTTTATAATTTCTTAATTTTTCTTATTTTTCAAACTTCTAAACCTGCATCCCTATAAGTTGTAAAAATCTTTTCTATAGAGTTAATATAAGCGGCAGTTCTCAGATCTAATCCTAAATTATATGTGGCTGCCGTTTTTATAATTGCCTTAGCCGACCTTTCCATTGTATAAGCCAGACCAGATTGTACGATATCTTTTTCGGAGGCGCCACCTATTCGTTTTTTAAATGAAGCTGATGGCGTAATTGGAATTTCCCCGCAATCTTTACCAAATTTTTTTTCTAATGACTCTTGAACTGAATTTAACAGATGGTAATTAGATTCGTGTTCATATTTGAAAGACATTCGACCGTAAGACACATGGTTTAAATTTTTAAGCCATTCAAAAAATGATACAGTGACACCACCAGCATTAATAAATAAATCTGGTATAATCAATATGTTTCGTTTCATTAACGAATCATGGGCAGCAGGAGTCGTGGGCCCATTTGCTGCTTCTCCAATTAACTGCAATAAATATTTGTTTAGAATAATTTTTTTTTTTTCTTAACACAGTACATTTTTTTTGGTGAAAATAATACATTCTAATTACCTTGCAATTTATTTTGTCAGCATTTTCCATATTAATAACTTTTTCAACGGCAGCTGGAACTAAAATATCACATTTTTCATATATAAGACGTTCTCCGCTATAAGGTTTTGCTCCAGGAAACCCTTTTATGGATTTATTTGTCAATTTATATTCTTCTAAATCGGTAGGAACAATTCCGTCTGGGTTAAAAAGTGAACAATCACATTCTTCAACACCAATACACTTGGCTCCAGCACGATGTAAATATCTTGATGTATGAAAACCAACGTTACCAAAACCTTGGACAATAAACGTTTTATCTTTTAAGCCTGTGGACAAACCCACAATTTTCATCACATCCTCATTATTTATAAAGTAATTGATGCCATGAAAAACACCTCGACCTGTTGCCGAAACACGACCATGGATACCACCTCGATTAATTGGTTTTCCAGTAACACATCCGTGCGAGTTAATATCACGAAACCCAATTGTTTTTCCATAGGTGTCAGCGATCCAAGACATTTCCCGCTCGCTAGTGCCTACGTCAGGAGCGGGAACATCTATTCCAGGCGCAATAAAACCTTTCTTGGCTAATTCTAAAGTAAAACGTCGAGTAATTTTTTCTAATTCACGTTCAGAGTATATACGAGGATCAATTTTAATCCCGGCTTTGCCACCTCCAAACGGTACATCAACACAAGCACATTTGAAAGTCATTAAAGCAGCCAAAGCTTTAACTTCATCACGTGTTACATCCATTGAATAACGAATTCCACCTTTAGCCGGAAGACGATGGGTTGAATGTTGAGCTCGGTAACCTGTTATTACTTCATAAGTGCCATCATCTCGTTTCAATGGAAATGTAATTTCTAGAATATAATCACATTGTTCCATTAACGTCAAAATTCCTTTGCCTCTTAGTTTTTTTTTTTCTGGAGAATCTCGTCCTTTTATCTCTTTAATAAGCTTGTCTTCAGCTATTTGACATCCTTTATGAAAATAATACTCAACCATTTCAGAAAAACGGGGATCACGCTCATTTGGCATATTTTTAAGTCGATCGGGAATTTGGTGTCCGTTCCATCTTTTCAAATTTAAATTGACTGATTTCGTTTTCAATAAGTTTGAATATTTTATTCGTATAACATTGATTGTAAATGATTTGAGCATATTAAAAATAAAAATCAAATATAAATTTAAAAATTTTCAAAATTTATAATACCGACATAAAAAATAAAATATTTATTTAATCAATTATTTTTTATTTTAAATTTTATTGTCCAACTTTTCCAAAACCTTTAATCAAAAAGTCTAATTTGAAACCTTTAAAATTCGAATGTCATAGTTTACTTGTACGAAAAAAATTAAAAAATATATATACATATATATAAAATAATCAGGACAAAGTCTTGAACAAATCAAATCAATAATTAAATCAAAAATTTTAAATTTCTATTTGTATACCTATAAGTTTTTTCTTACACTTGAAACCTAACAGTTCAACAAATATTCTGGTATTCTTTTGTCGCAGAAAAAATATCTTAGTAATTTATTTTTAATTAGAAGAAAAAAATCCAAACTACGATGAAATATAAATTGTTCTGAGTCATTGAAAAATGTGGTTATTTATGTTTTTTGTTTTTGCCATAACGAAAGTATACTTAATATTAAACCTTAATCTCACATTTCCAATTTGAAAGTAAGGACTTTCTTATGGTTTGTAACATTAGCTCGAATTTTCTATCTCAAAAAGGTCTGTGTCATGAAGGTAATATTAGCACTTTTTGACTGACTTGCTCCTTATAATCCTTGACCAATTTTTCCAGAACCAAACAATTTATGTGATAAGTCATTGCAGCTGTAGAATGATTTTTTTTCGTTAGTTATTGAGTTGTTGTAAGGAATGTTGTACGTACTTTTATATATTTTTTCCGAAATTGCATTAATAATAGATCAAATTATTAATTTTTCAATCAATGCAATTTCGGAAAAAAATATATAAAATTTATCTTCATACTAAATGCTTTACAAGTTAGAAATCCTAAATATCCATTCCAAAAGTCTACAATTATTACTTTTAATTTTATTTTTGAATAAGAATCAATTTTCATGAATTTTTTTTTTTTCGATTGAACCTATTTTTAAATCAATTATTTTTGTGCGAAAGATTGTTTGACGTGATTCTTAAAATATTATCAGAAAAAAAAAACACATCAAAATGCAAGAAAAGTAAACATTTTTAAAGTTGTTTAAAAAAAAATTCACAATTTTCTTCACATTTCATAAAGAATAACTTTTAAATGGTTATTAACCGAATAAGTACCCAGATATGTATTTTTCTGTAGGAAAATCAACGAATTTTTTTTTTTGTTTTCTTCTTTACTTTTTCTTCTTTTTGTTTTTCGGATTAATATCTGAATAACAAAACTCAATGTTCAAAATGAAAATAAGAACGCCAAAGTTAAATATATACATATATATTATATACCTCTACTTGTTATATATGTAGAAAACGTGCAAAAGCACAAATTTCTGTCAAGGCTTCCTCTCTAATATCACACATAATATCCTTTTGATGCTTCCTTAAGAATTGCACTTAAATTGTTATATTTCATTTTTAGGGTGGTTAACATGAAAATTAAAATTTTATTTTTGTTCGCATGTCTCGTCTATATAGAGAAAATATGTATATATCGTTATTTAGGTTAGCAACTAATCAATATTTTTTCTAAAAATAATTTATATTATGTGTCTGCTCTTGTCGAAAATGAGATACCACCAAGAAACATAATGGTTTCGTTATTGTTTATGATATAAAATTCGTATACTTAATTAAACCATTTTATTTTATAAACGCAAGTTTTTTTTTAACTTAAATCAAAATAATTTTTTTTTACTTTTTAATTATTAAAAATTATAAGCAATCATTATTCAGATATTTAAATAAATAAATCATCCTAAATTATAAAATTCAATAATTTTCGATAAATGCTCTTTTTGGTTTTTATCTTGGTGTATCAAATGAAAAATATGTATATTGTAGGTATTATATTATATTTTTTTTTTTGGAAAATTTAAAGGAAAAATACAGAAAATTGAAAAATAAAATCAACTTTATATCTTTATCATTTGAATTTCTAGTCAATTTATATTTTTTTTTTTTTGTACTGGGTGTATATATAGTGCTTTGAAGAATATATGTATGTATACAATAAAATTAGAAAATTTTATCTATGTTGAAAAAAAAATAAGGAAGTTAGAAGGATACTAAGCTGAAAGGATAACAGTTCAACAGGTTGTTGAATTTATTTTTATTTTTTTTTTCTATAAGTAACCAAAACAAAATATAATACACATCATGTATACACATATATATTTGTGTATTATATAGTAATATACATTATGTATATGTACATACAATGTACAATGTTCAAGTACATGCAATAAAAGCTGAAATGAAAAATATTATAATGAAGGATTTTATGTTTGAAACATATTAAAGAAGATTTATAATGCGATATAAAAGGATCTACTATTTGAAAATAGGTTTTTTTTATTTTAATTTTAAATCAATTTTCTATAATACACCTACAGCTATAACGAATTTACTTCTATTTTTTTTTCTGTGGATGAATTGATTTGAAAATAAAATATTATATCAAGTGTACATAATAAAATGTATAACATTCTTGAATTTAAAATTGATTTTAATAAATTGAAGTACTTAAATATAGATATTATAATATATTGAGAATTATGACTTCATCATTTTTACTATACACTTATAATTATTTGAATATAATATGATATATCTGGAGTCGTGTAAAGTATCTTTTTGTTGAAATGGAATTATATAATCATATATAAATTTTTATAATTCTAATTATAAAGGAATATAAATCGAATAATATTGCGTTATTGCACAACAAATTCCATATATTTCTTAAAATTTAATGTTGGATGTAATGCAAATTATAATAATCAGTTCTATCGAATTTTACTTATAATTATGCTATATGAATAAATAAAATAATAAATAAATAAAATTATCCTTATTTAATATCCTTAATATCCTTATCTAATAAATATATTCTGAGAGAAATTAATTTATTTTATTTGTTATTGTTCTTTTGGCCGGTACTGAGCTTTGATCTTTGTGCAATTGAAATCTACATTATTAGCGCTAGTAGGCTGACTAGAGGGAAGAGGATGAAAAAACGATAAACTAATAGTGATTTATGAATTGAAGTTACGAAGGACTATATGATCGGAATCACCAATACTTTATTGAAACTTAATTAATTGTAGAAATTTATTGTGTATTTGTTTATCATTCCTATGTAGTATATAACTCTGCTAATTTGATAATTTGGTTAAAAATTTATTGATAACATAACAGAAAATTTAGGTGGGAACAGGATAACAAAACTAGATCTAAAGAAAATAATGAATTTCTTTTAATATTTCAATCAAATATTTATATCCGTAAAAAAGACCAGCTGACAAAAGTAATAATCTAGGAACTATGAAATGATTAAATACCTTTCATACAGAATTTGTTTCTCCAATAAATGGGGAAACTGCCCTTACAGTTTAAATGCTTAATTGAACTGTTTGTTGTAATTGGTACTAGTTTTTTGAGTTCTCAAAACAAAATGTTCAAAGAACCAATTGAATAAACTGTTCGTTACCCTACAAGAATTTTAAATATAATTTTCACAAGTGTATTAAAAAATTTACTAAAATTCACATAATATAATATTTTTATTTTCAATATCCTTTCACAACCTTTATTATCTGAATAAATTTATAATATTTACATCATATAAAAATTTATATTAAATGCATTTTATTCTTGTTGAATAAACTTCAAATTATACGAAAAATATTTACATTATGCGATTCTGACAAAAAAAAAAAAATTTCATGGAAAAAATGCGAGAATGCAAACATCGCAAACAACATTGAATTTTATTATATTTCATTACCTATTATAAAATCGATAAGTAGAAAAGCAAAAAATTTTCAATAAAGAATACTTCAATTTTGGTCAATATACACACACATTACACATATGTATTGAAGATTATATGAATTTTAAATCAATCAAATACATAATGTACATTATATGTACTTTTTTTTTAAACCAATAATCACAAAATGACAAGTTGCATTTGTGAAAAATCTTTAATATCTATTTGATTGAAAAGTTGACGAACTGTGCAGATTAGGTGTCTGTCTTTTAATTGGTTATGTTATGTAATATGTTACATAATAAAATTTAGTTAAATATTTTTTCTTTAAGGGTATCCTTAATTTTCCGAAAATTTGAGTTATACTTATTATTATACACAAGTCCAAGTACAAAATATTTAAAATTCAAAATTACAAAATAAAATTAAATAATTATAAGTTTGCAAAGACCGAAATATTGAATATAAATATATTAGGAATTATAAAATATTAAATAAATGAATAAAATAAATGATATGTAATACCTTGTTCGCACTTCAACATTTATCCGGATAAATAAGTGGAAATTTCCACTTTCTAAAACTACCGTTCGCACTTGAGAAGTGGAAAAAATTTGACACTTCTAAAAAAAATTTAAAAGAATTTATTTTTTTTTGTTATGAATTTTCAAAAATCTGAAGTTCAAAAATAATTTTAAAATTAAATTTCACTTTTTTTGATATTTTGACACAAAATAAACGGTGCCAACCGTACCAAATCTATCAAAAAGTAGCTAAAAGGAACTAGCTAAGTGGAAAAATAACTGGAAATTAAAATATCCGGAAAAATTTTTTGTATGATAATATCCACAAAGTTTCCGGAAAAATCGAAATATCCGGAAAAATATTGAAGTGCGAACAAGGTATAAATATAAAAATATATAAAATCGTTGATAAATTGTATAGTAGTCTCTTCTTTATCTAGAGACTGGCTCATTTCACATAATTAGTACCATGGTTTTCACTCATTAATAATCCAAACCTTCTCAACAGTATATTCCTCACAAATTTTCGATTTAAACATTATCATTGCAAAATGTATTTATTTATATTTCCATTTTTACACAGATAGGAAAAAAAAAATTTTTTTGTTAATTAAAAACTTTTCTAATTAATTTTGCATCCCTTTTTAATGAAAAAAAAGGTATGTATTTATTGTAAGTTAACTTTTTGGTCAGTGAAAAATGCATTTATTAAAAAGGTTTTATATTTTTTTACTGAGAAATAGACAAGTTCTTTTTTTTATAACACAAAAATATTTTTGCTAATTAATTTTCTAAAGGTTAATATTCATTCATATAATGTGTAATACTCGTTTTATACGTACCTTTTTTTAACTCTTTTTTTCAAGCTATTCCACCACAGTTTTATTCGCATTAAAAGTTACCTGATTCTTTTTTTCATTGACCTTTTGACATATATGACATTTTGAAAATAAAACAACTACTTTTTTTTGTTTGTGACAATTTTGTTCAGCAAGGAGTGAAGAGAGGCATGAAAAAAGGAATGTGTAAAACGAGTACAAAATAAAATTTTAATACAAGCAATATTATTTTTTGTTACTACCTACGTCCATTATTTCTTAACTTTTTTCGGTAATATAATATTATTGTACTTAACTTAATTTTTGATCTAAATTTACATGAGGAGCATAAAAACCTGTTCACAAATTAATTTTTATGAAATTCAATTAATTTTTTGTTCTTAAACTACCGTCCGTTGGGCAAACATAGTAACTTTTAGATATACAGGGGCAAAATTCTGGTGATGTTTAAATAAACTGATTTTTATTGCAGAAAATTTACATGGATATATACGTATGTAGTAAAAACATATTTTATTAAATAAATAAATAAAATAAATATTGCAAATAAAAATTTAAATACCTAATTGGATATTTTTATGGACTGAAATGCTGATAAATCGCGGATAAGTAATTTTTTGTGTTGTCAGAGTCCAAACAGTTTCCTGTCATTGAACCTAACGGCATTCAACCTAAAATGTTTTTCGGCTTAGTTTCGTTGACAAAAAAACTAAAAATTTGGATCAGGCTCGTTGACAAAAAGTTTTTTGGACGTGTGACATTATTTTTGAAATGCCACCCAACCTATTATTACTACACATTGTAGGTATATGACAGAAAAAATATCAAAATTAATTATCATATCAACACTATAGAAATTCCATTAGTTATTAGCACATAAATATTTGATTGCAAAATTATTTTCATGTATAGGTAACGATTGACAAGTTTTTTAAGTAATATTGAATCATAATGGATATAAAAATAGACAAATTCACAACAATAGACAATTGCAAATTTGTATAAATTTTAACATTATTGACAGATTATTAATCAAAAATTCTGTCAATAGGAAAAAGAGTTTTATATATTGATTTGAAGAATTCATTGTTTCATAACTACATGTGTGGATAACTTTTTTATAACTATAGGTATATATTTATCTAATATTCTTAAAACTTATCTAAATATAATCGAAATTATTGTAACATTTAAGGATATGATATTAGATAGTATAAGCCTATTTAGCTTGATTTATCAAAAATTTAAGTATTTTTATCTTATTATTCGAACAAATCGTAAAACATATGGGTGGCTTCAATTTAAAGAGTTAAATGTGTTCATCACACAAAACTTTTAATATAATGGTTCTTTGAATTAAATTCCAACTATAACTGATCTTTCATTCTTATTAAATTGAAGCCTTCAGCTTTAGTCTTTAGACAAAAGCCAATAAGAGCACAGTCTACTGCTTCAAAACGTTAATATTTTGGCATGAAAACTTATTTGTTACTTAAGAACTGACACATAAGTATATTTATATACTTAATATATTTATTAATATTGTGCATATAACTACATATTAAGAAAAATATTTGGTTAAACAAAAAAAACACAATAAAGATAAAGAAAAATTTCATAATTCATTGCACGCGGCTAAATTTTCCACATTTTAAATAATATGGATTTTCTTCAAAATAAAAGGAAAAAAAAAATTGGAAAAACTTTAACTCAAACGAAATCATTATTTTTATCTTAAAATTTATTCCCATTCAAAAGGATAACAAAACCTTTATTTTTTATATACGACTGAAATGAAATAAAGTTATTTTTGGTTATAAAATATAGCACGTGCGACTCTTTTTCTTATCATATTTTAACAATTTCAACGAGATATTTAAAAATTATTATAATAATAATGACAAAAAAAAAGGGGAATACTATATTATTTCATTAATGGATAACGCACATTACACACATATGAATAAAGTGACCATTTTTTTTATTTCGCCAAAACGAAATTGAAATTCATAATGTGAAAATCTTCTTGTTTAAGATTATTATAGGAAGTTGACTTTGATGATGATGATTCGGACTCTAGAAACATTTAGGATTGGATATAGTTACATTTATTATAGAGTTCTGGTTTCCTTTGCTTTTTGCGGAATTATAATCAGGAAGATAGTAATTGATAACTATAATATTTATTTTTGTTTCATTAGTTGGGGTTTTGTCCTCTCTTTTGTGAATATACTATATTACGAAATCTAAAAAAGCCCCTGCAAAAGTATGTCATCTGGTCACATTATTTATGGATATTTATTAAACTTTGTTGTGCGATGATCAAAAATATTATATCTGAGGGATTTTCAATAAATTGGTTTTTTTATTAACCTACGAAAAAAAAAAGTGTAGTATTTTTAAATGTTTTCTTTATTAAAGGTTTTGAAACCAATAATAACATAACATTTATACACACACAATTTTCATTATTGTAAAATTTCTTCTTCATTTTAGACATTTTTTTAGTCGGCATTAACCAGAATTTCTTGAAATATACTATATATATATATGTATATAAGGCTAATAAGAAAAAAAAATGTTTTTGCAAAATTAGAAAAGTTTTTCAAGATTTCATTTTTGTTAACTTAAGTATTTGCATTATGCCGGAGATAATTAAATATGAGATGTCGTATAACTACATACTTAACTATAACTATGCGCATAACTTAACAACGGACCGATTTGGCTAATTTTTAAATGTTCATAATACTCCTAATAAAGTTTTTATGGGAAGAACAATTGGAAAAACTGCCCGAAAAAGGAAAAACTGAAAGTAGTTTTTTCTATATGGATTATGAGATAAATAAAAACGACGGGATCAATTATGCGTTTTGATTTAAAGAAAATTTTCCACTTTCACGTAAAATCAAATATAACTTGTATATCTGCATAAAAGCTGTATGCTAGACCTAGCATGCCTAAATCTTTCGAACGTAATACGTCCTTGGTAGCAACTATTTTTAAATTAGTTTGCATTTATTATTTGGTCCATTTTATCTAATTTCACTGTAAAATTAAAAAAACACAGTTTTTAGTTGTAACATTTTAAGAATAACTTTAAGATTTTTGGTCAATTTGTTTCTTCAATTTTTCTGCTTCAGAACATTAATTTTTGACTTCGATTTGTCAACGAAGGACCTGTACATTTTTAACAAGCCAAATATTTTTATTCTGATTCTTACAAATAAAGACCCAAATGTACAAAATTTTTATCTTATATTTTTTTTGTAATCTTATTTTTAACGATGATTCATTAACTTTAAACTATTTTTATGAATTTTTAGTCCATATCTCTATACGTTTTCTTTCAATAATCTTATATTAAATTTAAAAATAATCCAACATAGTTGTATAGACAAAGAGATTTGTAGCTACACAAACATAACTATATAAAGCACATTAACATTATTTAATCTCTATTAAGTTAATTCTAACAAGGATAATGTTTAAAGTAAACGATGTTTTATGGTTCTTAATGCAAAATATTTGTTTTAAAAAAACAAAAAACAAAAGAAGACATCTCATGATAGACAATTATTATATGAAATTTAACATTAATTTATCCTAATTTTCTAGTAAATTACATCAAATTAGAATTGTTAAATGCTTGACATATTTAAGTTCTTCTTATTTTATATTGTTACAACAATTTTATTTATATATGTGTATATAACAAAATAACATCACATTAAAAAGATAGTTTGTTGTTTGAATTAAATTCTCATGAATTAGAAATTTTTCTATTCTATATCTTCAATAACAATAATGATTATATAATCAGGTTCATTTTAGGTTTAAATTCCATATTAACTCCACAGAATTAAAATTGAGTAACTCATTTAGTAGGGAAATAGTGACATGACTTACATATAATGTTTATATATAAGAAGTCATTTCATGTTTAATGAACAAATTTTTTAATCGCCTCGAACGCAATTTCACTCTTGCAAATAACTCAGCAGTTGCTTTTCACGAAATTGAAAACAACACAAATATTTAGATTATGGAGACAATTAAAAATTGTATACAAATTGAAGCCCAGCCGAGGTGGAAATGGAAACCACCATTAAGCACGCCGTGCGTAGGATAACTGAAATACAGAAAGTTACACGCCCAAATTGAGAATGCAGTCAATCATTGTGATAAAATAAAAAGTTTCAGATATACTTTGTAATTAAACTATCAATATTGAGTCATAACTCCGATATATTACATTATGAATTTTTAAAATATTCAACATTATCTTAATTTTATAAGTGAAAACTATTCAGTTATCACAAAAAGTTTTCGATTTGTTTTTCCAATAATCCCAATATTTGGTAATTTCAATATAAAGTTAAATCTCTGCAATATATTAATTTCAATAAATTTATCTTCTTATTTTAATCGAGTTAATAACAAAATAAAACCCTTTTTTATGTTTTACCAAAATAAAAGCGCAAAACTTTACATGCATATGGAAAATTAAGACTATATTATTATTATTATGTTATTCAAAATTTATTACCAAAACTTTTACCATCATTAATAAATAAAAAATTTTTGTAAAATTTGGATATAAATTTAATTAAATATAAATATAAAATTTAATATTTGATTTTAATTTCCTTACAAAAATAAATATTTTGGGTTTTATTCGTTTTTCATAAAATTCTTTATGTTTAACAGTAGCATAACTTTTTGACACTTAACACATTATTAAAAAACATTATCAGCAGCGCATAAAAAAAGAAATAAAGCTAATTTAGTTGCTTGAAAATTATTATAAGCTTACTATAAACTATAATGGATCCAAAATTGTTGAAATTTGTGTACTAATAAATTAATTCAAAGTAATTAAATTGGGATTATTTTAAGAATAATAATCACTTAGATTATAGAGGTTTCATATATCAAAGACCAAGAGGTATTCTTCGAAATTCGCTTTATTATATTGGGGTTGAGGCAAATTTTTAAATATCTTAAACTTTTTAATCAAAACTCAAGGTACATGACCCTCAATTGTGTATACCTACTCGTAAGTTAAATTGAAATACTGAAAATAATGGCAAAATTTCTACCCAAAATAATATTGAAAATCAGACATTTTTTAATTAAAAAAGTATGTTTATAATAAAATTATTTATTTTATTTATATTTATTACATATTTATTTATCTTATTTTAAAATTAAAGAAACTTTAATTAGAAACAACTATACATTGTAGTATTGTTGTAACATTTTTGTAATTACAATTTTTAAAAAAAATTTACCCTCAAAAACAAAATAAAAATTTTCATGTTGACGAATTATAGCTATATATTATGTAATGTGGTAAAAGCAATTGTATATTTATGTATAGCCATTTTGCACATGTTTACGTTAACTCTTAAAAGGAAAAACTTTCTGAATTATTAATAAAGCAAATTTCTTTTTTCCGCAATAGAACTTTTTCAAAAAGTAATAATAGTAAAATAGTTTTCTTCACCTATTTAAAATATAGTTTATTTTTTTTTGAGAAAAGAAAATAAGTATGTATTATTAACAGCAAAAATTCATAAAGATTATTGTACATAAACCTCAAAATCTTTAAAGTTTAAGAAACTTTATGTAGTAGGGAACGATAGGATTATAAGACGAATATTACATTCTGTTTTATCTAATATTTTGATATTTTGTCTAGAAAACAAAAATATAAAGTACCTTTGTATGCTAAAAAAAAAATAATAAAATTCACTCTTATGAAACAAAAAAATTTATATATAGTGGATTTTTTCGGTGCAGTGTTAAGATAAAGCAAAGTAACGTAAATTTGCTTTATTTCCAAATGCAATTCGTGCATGAATTCTTTAGAGAAACATCCCAGTTGTGCAGAACCAAAATACCAGTTGTGCAGAACCAAAATACCAGTTGTGCAGAACCAAAATACCAGTTGGGCAGAAGCATACCAGTTGTGCAGAACCAAAATACCAGTTGGGCAGAAGCATATCAGTTGTGCAAAACCAAAATACCAGTTGTGCAGAAGCATACTAGTTGTGCAGAACCAAAATACCAGTTGTGCAGAAGCATACCAGTTGGGCAGAACCAAAAAACCAAAAAGCTCTAACTATCATTGAATTCGAAATCAAGTTACAATAATTATGCATTTGGCTAATTTACATTAAAATTATTTTAAAGCATTAAGTAGAAAATGTAATGATTTATATGAACAAGGAAAGTCCATGTCATCGTTCTGTGTAAAAAAAAAAAACAATAAATAAATAAAAGGAAATTGCTTTGGTAAGTAATTGTACGTTCTATTATTTTATGTTAAATATAAAATTAAAGAAATTAAATAAATATACAAATTCGAATAAAATGATAAAAAGTATATTGAAGTTAACATAATAGAGAAAAAATGTAGGTACATCCATTAATAGTTCTGTAATCCCTATGATTAATGATTAAATAATTAAGTCAATCGTTTCCAGTCGTGTCACGTCTACTAGAGCCCCGTCGATTTTCAACTGTCACATTATGTTCAAAAATAGGTAGCTTATTATTTTTTGTAAATATGTTTTTCATATATTTTTCCATCAAGATTATGAAATAAAAAATTATGATCAACTGAATTTTCTTACTTACTGTCTGTGCTAACGAAAAAAAAAGAAGAACTTATTCCAAAATTCCTTAAAAGTTTAGGTTCTATTTCATCCAATCAAGAAAAAAAATTATTTAAAATAATTTGAATCAGTTTGACAGATGTGTGTTCTTCAAGAAGTTTATGTGCGTTCACATAGTATCAATTTAAAAGTAATATAATTGCAGGGCATCTATATAGGAAGTTTAAATATGTAGTGCATACATATAATTTATTTAAAACTCTTGTTGACCTAATAATAATAAAAAAAAAAATTAATTAAATTATTGTTAAAGTTTTTTATATAAAAAAAATATTTTAGATTCTTTTAGCCGCACTTTCATAAATTACAAACATAACAACATTACGAGAAAAAAAAAAGAACATTAAAAATTCCTTTTTAAATTTCAATTCAATTATAAATAATTTCTTTAAACTTTAAATAATTTAAATAATTTTTTTTTCTTTTGACCCAAAATCGAATTAAAAATTTTTTAGTTCTTTAACTCAATTAAATATTTTACTAACAGTATGTACACATAGGAAATAATTTTAGAAAAAAAATTCAAATAATAATGATTTCAGAAATAAAATTATATCACTTAGTTTTAAACTTCTAGTAGTTCATCATCATAAATTATATTATACACATATGGAAACATCAATAAAATATTTATACCTAGTATGTAATAAATATATGTATATGACATAGACAAATTCCATATCTCACTTCATTAATAAAATAGTGTTAATGAAAAAATCAAGAATTTCAGATCAGACTACACCTTTACTGCATCAAAATTAGAATAATATTATTAATTATTATAAATAACTTTAACCAATTAAATAAGCCTTTCATTTACTGCCTAACTAACCTACAGCCTTTTGTATTAAAGTTTGATTTGAAATAAAACAAAACTAGATTCGAAAATTAATAATTTTGACAACTATATTTTGCAGCTTTTATCTTAATATTTCTATGTCTTTTTAAAATACTGAAGCTGACGTTCGAGAACGCATCAACAAAGTTAAATTATGTGACGTTATAAGTAATGTGATAATCTGAACGCTGACGGACTTTGATAATATTTTTCTTAATATTTCCATTTACCTTTAAAATTTTCACATTGACCTTATAATTTGTAATTCAACCATGAATAAAAATTATATTTTTCTAATAAATCAGTTAAAATCTTTGCTTGTTAAAAGTAATAAACATTAAAAACAAAAAACGAATTAAATTTTCTTAAATTCATAAATATTAAAAATAAACAAGGAAAACTTTTTTGACTTATGAATAAATAAATTTTGCTAATTAAAATTTGATTTTTCGTCTTTATATTGTGATAACATTCAAATTAAAGTCTTGTGAAAAATCTTTAAGAAAAATCTATATTTGGCAAGAAAAAGAAAATTCTTTGAAAACTTTTTCACATTTTCGCAATTAAACAGTAAATTATAAATTATTCACGAAAATATTTAATTGATTTTTAAGAATTTTTTTTTTTTTTCACTGTTAAATAAAGTTCTGCCTTATTTCGACTTCAACATTTTAATTTTAACAAAATCTTACAAATTAAAGTATCTTATAAATATAAATGTATCAATTCTATTTTATGTCATATATTTTTAACTTGAATAAAATATACAACATACTTATCGTAAGTATTTTGTATACATAGAAAATAATGCATTTCAAAACTTGTAAAACTTTTATTATACAAATATTCTTCTGTCACGTGAGCTTAACTTAAATTGCCTAACATTTATGTTGACATGGCGAAGTATGTATAATGTAAATATTTATATATGTGTTTGTTGTTTTTTTTAATATTTATGTACATTTTCTTTGAAACTAAAGTTTTTAATTTTTGACGCCAAAAAAGTTTAGAGTGAATTAAATAAAAGTTCCAAAAAGTCATCATAATACCTACCAGCTGATATATTAAATAAAACAATAAATAATGTTGACTGCAAAAAAAAAATGTTTCGAATAAAAAAAGTTGTGTATCAAATTAAACAGAATTATGTTAATAAATTTTACTTTATTTTTTTTTATTCCACAGAAAAAAAGTTATAACATTTTGTTTATTTTGTTACTTCTTTTTCACGAGTTTTTATTCGAATTATGTATTTTTGTGTCATTGGGAAAGGAAAATGAATTTTTATCACAATTTTTGTATGAGAATAAAAAAAGGGGTAAAAAAAAGCTGCTTAATTTCATGTAATTTATTTTTAAAGAAAAATGTGCTTATGTACATATCTACAAATGTATGTATTTAAATAAATTTATATTTAAGTATTTTTCATTTAGGTATTAGAAGAAAAATAAAAAGTTATATATGAAAATTTACAAATGCTCAATTAAGTAAATCGATAAATTTTTATGTTTCTTTGGTAAAAAAGCTCATTAAGATTCAAATGTCCTTAAGTCATGCAAGATAGCATAAAAAAATAGCACACTTTAGGCATCAAAAGTTCATATTTTAGTAACTTAAAAAAATGTCACATAATGAATTTGTTTTTATATTTCAAAAATAAACAAAACATTAAATGTTGTACATAATATTTTTATGCCACGGACCAACAATTATAAAAATTTTGTTTTATAAAGTACACTTTCAATTAAACTGTTTTCATGATTGATTTGCTATCTGAACCTTAATTGACGCTACCTGAACCTTAATTTGTTGAGTTTAAACAAGTTTTTGAAAAAAAATTAAAATAAATAATACTGATTTGTTTGGTCTAGTTATTGATACATAAAACATGTTTCCAATCTTGAAAATCTATGAGCAAATTTTTTCATTAGACGGAAATTCAATTAATTAAAATACAGTGTTGTATACCATCTGTATTCTATATCATACTCAAGTCAATCACCATTCATTCGAACAAAATTTTTTCTGTTGTTCCTTATCGTCATGGCTAGAATATATTACAAAAAAATATTTTAAACCTTAAAAGAGTTATCAGAATCACAAACGTTTAAAACTATTTTTTAATGGAAATAAAAACAACGGTCGTATAACATAATAATTTAATATAGAAATTAAATATGAAAGAAAGCTCTATTGAATATATTTATCTTTCAAAAAAAAAAAAAAAACTCCCTACCTACCTACTTTCAAAGAAATGGATGAAATAAAAATTTTCTTTAATTTAACAAGATTATTGAAAAATATTTTTCTATTACTTAGAAATTTTATTAAGGTTATTATTATTAACGTTCCTTCACTAAAGACAAAAATGAATAAAAAAAAATACCTGGATAAAAGATGAACTAATTAAAAATTATTTTGTATGGAGATTCGGAACAAAATTATAAAAAAATATCCAACATAATACCATGAATTGGATGAAATAAAAATGCATTTTATACATTTTAGTTTTTTACGTTATTAACAACATCTTCAAAAAAATACTGAAAACCTTTTTGTACATAAGATAATTTTTTTTACAGGAATAAAATGCATCAGGTGAGATTTGAAAACAAAGTACTTTTAATAATTTCGCTGACAGCACACTGAGTTCGAATTATAGAACTTTACAGTTTAATATTTGTTTGAAAATCTTATTCTCGAATGTGTTATATTTCCATGACACTCAATGATATCTACTTTCCTTTTCAGTTTAATTATCGCTTCGCATTGTGCTCGGAAATAAGCCGATAAATGTTCCATATTATTTTGTTTCCAAATGAAATTTATAATCAACATTGGAACTTAAAATTTCGCCATACCCAATTAATAAATGTTTTCTAAATATATGTATATTTAAATAGTACGAACCAAGGATAATATATATGACTACTATTATTCTTGGTACGAACTAATCAAAGTTCAATTAAATTAACATTATTAAACTCTTTTTTGTGTTTAAGTACTTAAGTTCGAACGTACGAATTAATGTTAATGCAGTCCCAAATTCTACAACTATGTCTCTTAAAAACACGTATTTCGAAAGACATTTTTTAAGAGACTTTACTATTATAAGTTGCTTAAAAAATATCTTTCGAAAGAGTTATGGAATTTGACCTCTGGAATTATATTCTTTGAAAATTATTTTAAGTTTTTACCAATATAACAAAATTTTTAAATTTCTTAACAAACCAACTATAATACGTTATGTACAAAGACGATTTATGTAATTTTTGTCAAAATTTTTTCACATAAACATAACTTACAAAATTATAAAATGGAACTTGAAGCTATTCACATCATGTACATAAAAGCATTTTAATAAAAAAACGGAAACATAATTAGGATAGATGTAGCTTTTTTAATTTCATTCTTAATTAATGCATAATAAAAATAACAGAAAAATAATTGAATATTTTTTCGGTTACATTTAATAAAAACTTTGATTTTTTTATTAAAGATACTCCAGCTAAAAAAAAAAAGAAACTATCATTCTAAAGTTAAACGTTATTATACTTATTGACCGACCATTCATACAGAATTAAAAATGTTCAGATTCTAGGATTTATCAGATTCTACATTTTATGTTTAGGTATCATTTTGATCAAAATCACCACTAACTTATACAAATATAAATTTTTCGAGATCGATTTTATTGCGAGTAGTATACTTGTACATGTAGATAAATAATCGAGACAAAGCCATTGAACATGAACATTAACTTAAATTTAATCCACACATCAAAAATAGAAATTTTAGAAAATTAAAAAATCGTCCTATTTCTTACTAACATAAATATTGTTTCATGGTATCATAAACAATAAAAACAAATTTAAATATTTTATTAAACACAAAAAGCTAACAAGTATGTACATAATTAAGAAAAATATTTTATACTATGAAATCTTTTCCAAGAAAATTCTTTACATCGTTTAGTGTTTTCTTTAATTCTTTCAACATCTAGTTAAAAATTCTATTTCTTCTTAAATATTCCTAAAGAAAAGTTCAAACTGCAATAAATAACTTTGTTGGATGAAGAATTTTTAAAGAAAATTTTTTATCAGGTGTTCTTAAGCATAACTTAAAAGTTAATAAGCAATTAAAATTTAAGATATTGTTCTATTACAAAAAAATTTCCCATGGTATTTAAGCATAATAAACTAGCAATAAATTAAAAAAATCTGTTTCATTTTTAAATTTAGTATCACAGGTCATATCTAAAAATGATAGGATGCTCATAAAAAACGTTCAGTCTAAATAAAGGATGCATTTAGGGAATGCCTTCAAAATGCACTTACCTTATTCAATTATTCTAATTTATAACACGAATTTTAACTGACCTTTAGAAAGATGACATCAAATGATGCTCACTTGATGTTAACTGTCATTTGGTGAAAAGTTATAATTATTTTTCAATGCCATTGACTCAAATATAAACATTAATGCACTAATTATCAAATGTATCTACTAATTAATATTTTAGTATTTAATTCAATAATTCGTAGCAAATCAATCTTTTGAACTTGTACCGAACGTTTTAATAAAACTATAAATATTCAAAATCTATTTCGATAAATTTTATACAACTTTTGTAAAAATTAAATAACTGAAGAACATAGTTAAAATACCTAATTTAACTAAAAATAAATTAACAATTTTTGAAATAGATGTGAAAATGTAAGTGTACAAACTGGTTCCAAAAAAATAACAAGCCTTGTCGGGCATTTATCTTCGTGATACTTGAAATATAATAAATTAATTGAATTGATCTAAATGTACTTCACGAATATTGTATTTCTTTAGATTTTAGTTCAAAATCTTTATTTGATAAGACGTGAAGATTATGCAGGTATCGTACCAAGTTCCTTGTAAGTAGATTTAATACAAATTGCAGAAAATTCAAAAATAAATTATTTACTCGGGTTTCAGACAATCAAATTCGGTTACTTAATCACAATTATTTCAATGTTAATTAAATCTTTGAAGTTTTCTTACATACATTTGATGGCAACCTTTGGATTTATTATGAATTAAGGCAAAATCAAAGACAAAATAAATTCAGATGACATTTGTGATAACAATTTTAGTATATAAAAAAAGAGCGAAAAACTTCAATTTCAGCAATGTAATTGGAATATAAATATTGAATACAAATCTTTTGCAAAAAAAATACAATATCAATTCAATTCTATACCTTGTTTAAAACAATAAAACATGGATTTCCAATTCTCCTTATCTTGATATTTTATTCATATTATGGTTATAAAATAAAAATATTCTTAACGGATCAATATTTATCATTAAATTTAAAAGAAGAATCCCAATATTTTTCCTCCTAAATGTTTTCGTCTGGCCTCTTCATGATCCATGATGCCACCAGATGTTGTTAATACGACATAACCGAACTGACGTGATGGTAATAAATTATTTGTCCATTTTTCAATATCATTAATCGGAACATCAAATCTTGGTGAAATTACTCCACATTTATTTAATCTACCTGTCAAATTGACAACAATTTTTCCAGATCTGTGATCATCAACTATTTCAAATTCCCCAATATAACCATGTTTCATCATTACTGTTAAAAATTTAATGATGACTTTTGAGCAGGGACGTAGTAAAACTTGACGTTTGCCACGTTTTTCAGCATTATTGATACATTTTAAAGCATCGGCCAACACATTCATTCGAACCATGTTTAATTATGGATTTGCTAAAATGAGAAAAAAAAACAAATAATTTCTTTTATTAATATTGTCAATATAATGCAATTAATAGGTTCCAATGTAGGTATGTAGCCTACCTGGGTACATTTAATGAAATAATTTCAATAAACCTAGTTTTGAAGTGAGAGGTGCCTAGCCAAGTTAATATACACTTCTATTTATCCAGCTAAAGCACCTGATTCTCGAATTTAATTTTGAATGCATTTCATTTCAAATTGTTCCCAAGTAAAAAAAAACTAAAATTTAAAACCAGATTGAACCGAAACTACACAATAATTCAATTGACCATAACTAAAAAGGTTGAATCTTAATTGATTTGGCCAAATTCGTGGCCAAAGCGTAGATTTACTTTTGTACCGCACCGACACCGCTTACTGAAAGGTGTTGTAGGGATTTTTTCAACCTTAAATTAAATTTTGAAGAAAAATCCCTATTATTTTAATTTAAACTATTTTTCTATTTATTATAATCCGCCTTAAATCCGTTTTTATTTCTAGATTAATCACAAAATTGTAATTTTTAATATTTTGGATATTTTGTTTAAAAAAATTATTTTTTTAAGTAAAATCTCCAAAAAAAAATTTATAACCTCGACTTTTGTAAATAAAAAAAATTCAATTCGATAAAATGAGAAATAAAAAAAAAAAATAATAACTACACAATTTTCAATATTTTTACCAGACATTTAAAAAAATATAATTTTTCCACATTTATTTTTATTAATTTTTTTTAATAATTTTAATTAATTTTAATTATTTTTACCTTAAAATAAGCTTCTTACACGTGGGAAATTCAAAAAGAAAGAAATTTTCCGTGGTGAAATGGTGAATAAAATTGAAATCTGTCTCTGAAATGTCATAAAAAAGAGATGCCAAGATTAACATTATTGTTTGTAAATTGTAAATTTTTTTAAAAGTGTTGTCACACAAACTTTTATTAAAGCTAGCTGAAAACAGCTTCAAAGTGAATGAAATTATCATATTATTGAATGAATGAGAATAATGAGATTATCATATTATTGAAAGAATGAAAAATCATATGTATTAATGTGATGAGAAATATATAATTAGTTAAGAAAACCGAATTTGTTAATTGAGAGAAAGACGCCTGCTTGTTGTCAATAAAGAATCTTATTAAAAATATTCTTTATGGCAACACTATTTTGTTTATTTGAATGAGATAGAAAGAGAAAACTTTCGTTTGTGGAAGTCGCAAACAAAAAATCGTTTCATCTTATAACGGCACAGTCATTATTGATGTTCAGGGCTTGAATTTGCTTTTCAATGCTAGACGATTATGAAACAGGATTGAAAGGTTCGTTCACAAATCAGGAACTATTTTAACCGGAAAACCGCCACATTTACAAGCGATTGTAGTTTTAAAATTGTACTGAAGAAACATTGCAGAAATGTGGGGACAATTAAGATTAATAGTGTTGTAAGAAAATTATAATTGTAATAATATTAAAAAAATTTATCTTAATAAACCAAATTTCAAATTCTTTAATACCTTATGTTATTTATTAAAAAAAAATCTTTTAATTCAAAAACAAAATATTTTTATTGACGCATGCAATCATAAATAATATAACTTTATACATTTTAAAATAGCAAAGTCCTAATTATTGGCTTAATGAATTTATAATGTAATGTACGAAAAATTAATAATAACGATGTTTTACGAAGCCAGAGACACTTCACTCTTAACTCTGAAACGAAAAGAATCACAGAATAAAGAAATTTTATATATATTAACTAATATTGTTAAAACAGTTAATTGAGGTATACCGACATGTAGTATGTTTTCATCAATTAATTTGAAGGAAAAATGATGACATTATATATGTAGATACTTACGCTAAAGCTTTACTTTGATGTATTTTTGTATTATAATGTTGTTTAAGATTATCTTGTCTGGAAAAATGAAGATCACAAACTTCACAACTAAAAATTTTTATAAAAAATATATCCTAGTTGGAAACGAAAAAATTAATAAAATTATTACCTGTAAGGTTTCTCACCAGTATGAATTCTTACGTGCTCTTTTTTCTTACTTGCTCTGCTAAAACTTTTGCCACAAATTTCACAACTAAAATTTAATAGAAACATTTGTACAAAACTTTTTAATAGAGGCAGTTAATAAAACTTCGTTACCTGTATGGTCTTTCATTTGTGTGGCGCCTAGAAAAATGATTAGTAAATATATGTACGTACAAGAGTATACAATTTTTTTTTAATAAGTAGGAGTAATGCCTGATCTAGAGTTAAGGGCTCATCAGAGTGATTCACTTGAAACAATATAATTTTTATTGAAGAATGCACATTTTTTTAATAGAAAAAGTTAGGTGTACCTTTCATGTTTTTGTCTAGTAGATAAATCTGAAAAGCGTAGTCCACAATAGATGCACTGGTACGGTCTCTCTCCTGAAAAAGTAAAAATAGAGTAATATATTTTATAATTCTGACAATGTGTTCGATTTGAAAATTTTTTTAATTACCTGTGTGTGTGCGAGTGTGTGTTTTTAATTGAGGACTTGTACGAAATTCTTTTTCGCAGAATCTAAAAAAAATCGTTTTTATTTTAGTTTCAATAACAAAAGAATTTCTTACTTGCACTTAAATTTTTTAATGTCTGAATGAAGTGCAATATGATCTCTATAACGACGTCTATTATCGTAGGTATTTCCACAATGCTCGCAAACATAACTTTTCTTTACTACTTCCTTTAGACCAAAACCTAGAATTCTTAAATGTTTTCTTGTTTGTAAATGTCTTAATAAATAAATACTGCCTTTTTTCATTGAAATATTTTTTTTACACGTTTTACAAAATGCTTTATATTCAGATTCTTCAACTGGTTCATAATCATTTTTCATTTTTTGTTGTAATATTCGATTAAATTTACAATAACGCTTTTTAGATTTTTCTATAGCTGTATTAGTTTTTTCAACATTTTCAGAATTTTTCTCAATCTCGAGTTTTGATAAATCATTGGTCTCAAGTTTAATTTTTTTTTTGGGAATATTTACTGACACATATCCTGGTGTTTCTTTTTTATTCTTTTTATGCTTTTTTGAATTAATGTGTGTTGTTAAAGCACATCGTCCACTATATTTAACCGAAACTATAGCATTACATACAATGCAATGTGCATTTGTTGGTAGTTTTGTTTGCGCAAAAACATCTCTGAATTCAATTTGCAAATTTTCATTAAATATACAAATTCTTCTGCCAGATTTTGTTGAATCTATATTAGAATTATTACATACATTTAAAATATCATCAGATTTTGTATCATAATCTGGATCACAATTTTCTATTGAATTTTTACATTTACTTTCGGAAGATGAATGATCAATCGAAAGTGATCTTTCTTCTTTAATAATAACATTTTCGAATTTCAAATTTTCACTTGTTTCATTCACGAATAAATTTTCATTTTCTTTTTTTATCTCATAAAATTTTTTTTTCAGTTCTTCATCTGAGTTTCTACAAAGGCTACGAAAATCATAAGAACAGTTTAGATTCTTATAGCAGTTATTGCAAATCTCATTTGGTAAATTATCATCTTTTTCCTCCAATATCTAAAAATTTAAAAAGAGCAATCAATTCTAATGAAGAAGAATATATTTATAGGTAACAATTTTTTTTTCATTTAGGAAATTATCGCTTTTTTAGTATGGAAGATGCTAGTTATGAAAGTTTGAACTTAAGACTTTATTTGTCTTTCAATGTGAGCAAAATACTTTATCAACAAAGATTATTGGTGACATTAAAACAAAATTATCACAAGGACCTCAACATTGGAGTTCTCTTAAACCAAGAGCAAGAGCTACACAATTTTTTTTGAAATTTAGTCAAATTAAATTTAGACACTGTTTTAATTTTTTGTAAAAATGTTACAGAATTTAGACATCGTTTTATTAAAATACCCAAACATTCAGCTCTCTTAGTGTAGTAGACTCCAAAAGAAACTTACCATAATATCAGATAATTCCATGATTTTTATATAAATTTTCTTTTCATTTTCATCACAATCAAAAATTGAATGTGAAGATTCAATACTTAACAAAACATTTAAGCAAATTCTACAAATTGAACTCATTTTTTGCTTTGTTTATTTATTATTAATTTAATAATTTATAATAATTTAATAATTTAATAATTTAATAATTTAATAATTTAATTTAATTCTTTTTTATTTAAATTGAATTGAAAACAAAATAAACAAAAAATGTTTTTGTTATCAAAATTTCACAATTTGTTTTTGCTTTTCCTTTGATTCAGACGCCGACGCCGACGAGTTTTTGGCTGCGGCGACGCGCTTAGAAAAAAAACTCAGCGGCGTGCGGCGTTACCGGCGTGCTAAAAAAAAAGCAAAAAAAAAAGAAAGAGCAAAAAAAAAAAAAAACGAAAAAAAAAAAAAAAAAAAACGAAAAAAAGAAAATTAACCAAAAAAATATTAGAAAAATTTTTAGCACGCCGATACAAAATATAAAAATGCGGCGCAAGGCGTACGCACTGAAATCTCGAAAAAAATGTTTTGCGGCGGCGAACAAAGAAATGGTTTGCGGCGGTCAGCGCACGGCGTATTTTCCTTGTCGGCGTCGTTCTGCTTTGATTTTTGCTTTAGCTGCAATGCAACACAACACAGTATAAAAATGTAAACAATTTTATGGGTTTCCGCTCCGCTGTTATCATGATACAAGTGCTGCCATAATAATAATTTTCACAGTGAGCACAAATTTGTAACAACATTAATACGATATTAAAGAAATATTGAAAAAATAAAATGTTTTTTAAGAATTATAGTCCGTCTGATCTGACCATCTCACTTCCTTTATTTGTATCATTTTCTTATAATTTTCCCATGTCTTGATGTTAATTTATAAATATTACACGAGAAAATTGTGAATTATTAAATTACAAATATATTTGCTAATTTTTTATTGAACAAGTTGATATTTCGGAATCATTTAAATTTGAAATTAATTTTTATACCTTGTTCGCACCGTTTGCACCTATATTTTTTTTACAAAACTGTCAAGCACTTTTAGAATTGGAATATTTTTAGGTGCGAACAAGCTATTAGGTACTTTTACCGAAGGCTGTGCTTATTTTAGCATATTTCTAGGTGTTAAATAGTTTTAAGTTCGAATTCATTCTTTGTAGTTTGAAATTTTAGAGCACATTCTAGGGACAGAAAGGAAATTCTACTACATTCAATATTATATGTTGTTCTTGCTTTTATCTACAGTTTAATTATTTTGCTCGAATTATAAAAACAATTTTAAAAATCACTTAACATTATAATGCTAGACAAAGGTTCCATGAAACTTTCCAATATGGTGTTTATAATTAAATTATCCCAATCCAGGCAGTTAATATTAAATACTAATATTATATGTGCGCTACAAGCTTTTTTTAGTGAATGGAATATTTATTCTCTCTTGTGCATTTTTATTTAAGCATTTAATACTACCCACATCTAAGCTCACCGATTTATTTTATTACTTTTTAACACATTATTTTTTTTTAAATTTAATTTGTATCTTTAGTCTTTGAGTATCTTTTGTAAAGCGCGCGCAATCGTTTTTTTATTCGTTATTTTGTTATTATTTAAAAAAAGTTTATTTTATAGCCGGACTAAAATAGATTTGAAAAAATTAAAAAAAAATTATAAATTTTTTTTATTTCCATAATAAAAAAAAGTTATAACGAAAATCAGAATAAAATATAAATTAAAAAAATGGTTGAAACTGTAGTTACTGTTGAGCGCGATCCTAAACTAAACGCGGGTCCACCTCATCAACAGCAAGCATTTAATATTCAACCAAATATTCTTTATTTCAAATCTCTGCCAGGAATCATAAAGATTGTGCAAATTGTAAGTGATCTAAAATAAGATAGACTACATTCATAATTCATACATATGTAGCTTCTTTTTTTTTTTTTGTAACATGAGAAATTTTTATAGATTAATTAAAAAAAAATAAAAAATGAAAAATCGTATTTAAAAATTTTTAAAAAAAAATTAACATAAATAATTCTAAAATTGAAATGTTAAGGATGCAAAAAACTCAATAACAACTAAAGTATGAAGAAAATGTGAAAGAATCCACTAATTTCTTTTTGAACCCATTGTTCTCGTCCATCAATAATGGAAAAAAGTATAATATATGTTTCCTCTTTTTGTTTGTCCGTCCGTATATCTGTCAATTCGTTACCAAAATGCTTATAACAATAATTAAACTATACTGCAGGAGGTTTTGAACTGGGAACTAAAATCGTAGTCTTGGGGGAGTCTTCCAGGAAAATTTTCTTTCTGAGAAACACAGTGTGCTTCTTGTACTTATACAATACTCTTATAACCCTCTCATCCACAACGTTATATTTAAACCTTACTGAATATTCGGCCGATGTTATTTAAAATATATATGTATTTAAATTTTCTTTACTGTGTATTACATGCCAAACGCCAAACAAACTAAATTTTGTAATCGTTTTTATTTTTACAGTGGGTATTAAAAAAAAAGTATGCAAATATACAGAATATAAAATTAATTTAATTATATATATGCGTTTGTTTAATTTTGTTTTCTTTATTGATAATCTCTAGCATGATAACGTGAATGTTGTATTTTATCGTATATATAAATAAAACCCAACGCTAAATCCAAAAGCAAATAAAACTTTGTTTTTGGTTCACACAAACACGCTTTTTTATTGTTTCTTATGCATGGATGTGGATCCACACTATTGCCTACAATAAAATTCTTAAATATAAACATTTCTTATTCTTGTTAGAATTCGAAGTTTTAGTAGAATGAACTAGTTTATCAGAATAAATTTTTCTAACTAACAATGAAAATGTTTTTAGTAGAAAAACCTGTTATCGCACTTTCAGATTTTCGATATACTTAATCTGCAAAAAAAAATAAATAAAAACAATGACAAATCTAATTCTATTACTATAAGTATTGGTATACTTGTTGAATTATAATTCTTTTAATTCATATACTTATATGTATGTACATATTAATAATTACCTAGAGGAAAAAGAGCATAAAATATTTATTTTATATTATCATTTAATAAATGGGGTATCTAGAAATTTAATTTTTTAAGTAAATAAACCTTTTTTTTTTTAATCAGTTTACCATAATATTATAATTATGCAAAATTGTTATATTTTTTAGAAAGTTATAAAAAAAAATGTATATAGATATCAACAAGACTTGATAAAGAAAAACCTAAATGAACACCTTTTATTATGTATTTGATTAAAAAAAATAAAAAATGAAAATAAAAATGCATGCCAGTTTGATAAAATATTAAAAAACTTTCTTTATAACTATTTTTTTTATTTATTATGGTATCTACACTGTTGTACAATCATTATGTGTACTACTATTTGTTTTTTTAAGTGTATTTCTTTCCAGCGCGTCCGAGTAATCATATGGACATGTTATTATATATAGCTTCAAGAATGTTGTTAATAATAATTTTTTTTTATCATTTAAATTTAAAGCAATAATAAATTATTGTTACTTCTTGTAAAAAAAAAAGTGAAGATTTTGGTAATGATAATTAAAAAAAAAATGAAATTCTTGTACAATAGTCGCGAAAATTTCTTCCGTCAACTTAGTCACAGCTAGCGCAATATTTTTTAATTATTTTTTGATGACAGATCTATTAAAAGTATTATATTGAAAAAAATTTATATCTGCCACTTATAACCTAATTGTTATTTATATCGCAGTTCTATCTATAACAATAACCTTATGTTATGTTGATAACTTACGGTGTGATTATTAACAATTAAATTAAGATAATAAAATTTTAGGAAAAATAAAATAAAAATAATCCACTACAATAAAGATTTTATATTATTATTTAATTAAAAAAATTATTTAAAACATGTTTTTTAAAAAGTACATAAGTTGTGTTCAAACTTTCCACCTTTAATAAAAAACAAAAAAAAAAAAAAATATTATTTTAACTTTTAAAAGTCCATTACCCCAAAATCTTATAATCTTTTCATGCAAAGGAAAGTTCAATTTATTGAATATGCGATATTATGTCAACATTATTGAAAAGTTAATCATCAGTTTGTATGTGTAGTACTTAATTTTAATTGAACTAATTCCTAAAATTCAAAATATAAGATTTCAAACATCAATCTTAGGCAACAAATAATAAAAGCATATATTTTAGCATCTGTATAAATTATATAGAACTTAAAATACTATAATTCTAATCCTTTTTTGTTTTCAAAAAAGAATGTAAGTCCCAAAGCTAAAATATTTTTCATATTCATTTTTAATTTTTATTTTTTCATTTATTGATTTTCCATTTGTTGAAATACGTCGGTAAAAAAAAATAAAATTTAATAATAATTTCTTCTAAACAAACAATTAATAAAAATAAGAATTTATTAAAGTTAGAATGATTGAATCAAATCGTTTTAAAATTAAAAATATCTTTGATTAAATGTTCTCTTATAATCTATAATTTAACAAGGCGAAAGCAAAATTTTATACACATTATGATACTATAAAAAATGAAAAAAAAAAAAAAAATCTTTTGCGGATACCGATATTTTTAAAATAATTTTACTTTGGATTTATGCCAAAAGTAAAATAGTTTATTTCTTTGAATATAAAATTTTAATTTTTCCACTGAAATATACAAATTATATTTTTTGAATTTCAATTATTTTGATACAAATTTAGAAAGTGTTAATATAATATAAAAATACAACAGCAGAAATGCTGAGAACGAGAATATCAAAGATAAGAAATATACATTTTCAGGGATGGTGCATTCCATCAAGACAATGTTGATAATATATGGCCAACATTTGTATTTCTTTTCGATGTTAACTCTTTGAAGCAAAACCTCAGGATTTTATTTGTCATTCTATAAGAATTAGCCAGCGATAGTGCGATAGAGAAGTCTGTTAAACAAGATTATATAAAGAACTATATGAAAATTCATGTGTATTACTTGGTTTGAAAATATAGAAAAACTTTATCTTTGTCACTATATTATACTATACTATACAACTATACTATTCTAGAAATGTTATTGTTAACTAATTGCTGTTAGAGCGAGTATTTAATGGTTTTAAATAAAATAACTAAGCATATAAAATTATATTTTTATTTTATTTTATATGAACTATGTATATTTCTATTTTTTTTTTTTCTTTCATTTGAAATATTTTTTTTGTTTTAATTTTTATTTTTTTGAAGTTTTGGTTCAACGAATAAATATTTTACAGTCAGTTACTGTACGACGATATTTTAGTTTTATTTTTTAAGTATGTATATTCAGTTTTTTTTTTCAAGTTTTAGGTTATGCTTTGCTAATAAACATAAATTATAATAATTATAACATTATTATTTAATTTCTTTTTCCATTTTTTTTTTTTTTATATTATTTTTATTTAAATAAAAAGACAATAGAAATTATAAATTTTTTATTATTCACAAAATGAAGAAAATTGTTATATTTGTTTATTATTTTATTTAATTTTTTCGTTTATGCTGCTGCTCATATATATAGGTCACTGTGGCACAGAGTCAATTATGGTATAAAAGAAAATATTAAAATGAAGTACATGAACTTAATAATAATTTTTATTTAAAAAAGAAGACAATAATTGCAATGTATAAATTATTATTATTTTTTAACACCTATTACATTGTACATAAATATACTATAGTAGTAAATATATTAGTTTAACGGTTTGATATAATTTTTGTTTTTTTTTTTTTTGCAATGATTCCGTTGTTGTTGAGATGAAGAGACAATTTTAATTTTTACATGATCATTTTCATAACGGGCTTGTGGCGATGTCGTTGAAAAATTATTTTTATTTTTAACAGTTTTTTTTTTATACCAGCCAACATTAAAATTTTGTATTATGTTTATGTAAATTTAATATTGACACTTAATAAGCTCGTCAACATTTGTTATTGTATAGTTTGTGGGTATTTTATTTTATAACGTATAAAATTGAATTTCATGGCTAAAGAGTATCTAAAACGACATGAAAATTCATGTACCTATGCAGGAAAAAAAAACTAATAAAATCTTATCACCTTATTGCGCTTGCCACCTTTTAAGCTTAACAAAACTAGAGATTTTATAAAAAAAAAAAACAAATCAAATAAAATTATTTACTATTAATATTAATAGGAAATAAATTTGTATAAACAATTTCTTATAATCTAGGTTTAAAAGCTCTTTTTCAATATGGAAGTGGAAATGAAAAAGTTTTGAAGACCGGAGTTTCCGGACTTTAACCGGAGAAGTGGCAACCGGTTATGTACTAGTAAACTTCTTTTTCATAATTTATTACTTGCTTATTGTTTTTAATTTATACCACTTATACATTTTAAATTAAAAAATTTCCTCTTCCTTTCACCTAAAACCAATAGATTTTCATTTGTTTTTCTTGATGTCGTTTGTAATAATTATATTGAATGAAAAGTTTTTGAATGAAAATCATAAAAAATTTTTGAGAAAAAAAAATCTATCTAATAATATTATATAAATAACACAGTCTATTCAAATTATTTGGAAATATCTTTCAAATATTCTTCTGTTCTTGATCTCAATTTTTTTTTTATTTTATTTTTATGAGGTCCTTGAATGAAAATTTAGATTTTCATATCAATTTTCCTAAATAAAATTTTGTTTATTTTATTTTTTAAAATTTCTTGACTACATATTCGGATGCATGTCAGTTGTACAATTACCAGTTGTACAATTTTTTTGTACCAGTTGTACAATCCAAAATACCACTTGTACAATTTAAAATTTAATTGTACATCTGGTTTTTTGGATTGTACAAGTGGTAAAAAGATTCCATTTGTACAATTGACCACTTGTACAGACTAGTGCCAGTTGTACAATCCAGTTGTACATTTTAGACCAGTTGTACAATCTCGATTTTTTCGAATTAACCACTTGTACAATTTTTGACAGTTGTACAATCTTTTTTTTTTTGTAATTTACCACTTGTACAATTTTTGGAAAAGGCGCTAGGGCGGCGCAGTGAAATAAGGCCGCGTGGAGGTCCGCAAATCCCACTGACCAACCGCCCGCCCGCCGCCCTGCTGCCCCCTGCCCTGTGTGCTCACCTCACAACATTTTTTATTGAGGTCTTATTTCGTTTTGAAACATGAAATTACTACGCGGCCTTATTTCATTTAGGCCGCGAGGACTTTTTTTGCGGTCTAATTTCATTTTTCAAAATGAAATAAGACCGCAACAAAAAATCCTAGAGGCCTTATTTCCATCCTCCGCTAGGGCACGGTCACCCATTATGCACAACAGCTTTTCCATACATTTTGCTTAGTTTTTCACGGTTATAACTTTACCATAGAGATTGTACAACTGGTTAAAAATTGTACAAGTGGTTAATTTGATAAAAGATAAATTGTACAACTGGTCAAAAATTGTACAAGTGGTTAATTTTATAAAAATAAATATTGAACACCTGGTCCAACATTGTACAAGTGGTTAATTTGAGAAAAAAAGGATTGTACAACTGGTCTAAAATGTACAAGTGGTGAAAACTGAATTGTACAAGTGGTACAATTGGATAAATCGATTGTACAACTGGTAAATTGTACAACTGGTCAATTGTGCAACTGGATTATTTTTTACCAGTTGTACAGAGAAAAAATACCAGTTGTACAATTTTTTTCTCCATACAAATTGAAAAATTGTACAACTGGTAATTGTACAAGTGGCACTCACCCACATATTCGTATTTTTTTACTATTATGATCATAAGTAAAAGCACATACTAGACATATAAGATACAGTGTGTTCAATACATTTATCAAAAGAAAATATTTCGAACGTTACTTCGGGATTTCGAATCTTAAATGAGCTTCGGGCATCGAAAGTTAATTTATTCCACCCTTTTAAACTTTTTGCCCTAAAACAAAATTTCCTTGAATATTGATAAATAAATTTAATTATAAATAGCCAATAGATATAAACAAATTAAAAATTTTTTTCCGCTTAATTATTAAAAAATAATATTATAGGAAAATAAGACACCTGTTTTCGCTTTTATTTTTGGTTTTTTTTTTTTTATTTAGAAAAATATTCCAAAAATAACATTTATGTGTGAGATAATATTTTATTATTATATGTTTTTGCATAACAATCAGAAAAAAAAAAAGTGAGATTAAAATTATATTTATTTCCCTCTTACGTATAATGGAGCTAGACCACATATATTTTGTGTAGGAGTTTTGAAAACATAATTTTTTAATTAAATAATTCTTATATAGTTCAAAGTTGAAGATGGCATACATAAACCTTAATATTTCAATATATGATTGTTAATAATAAATTTCAAGCGCACCAAACTATTAAGTGGGATGATTTTTTATTAATCTAAATTTATAAATATATGTATGGTGGTGTATATATATAAGAAATGTTTCTGAGAGCATTTTAGACAAAAATAATTTTATTATATACTTTTTTTAAGGTTCTCTAATCAATCTTCATGGACAGAAATTTTGTTTTTCTCAGTTTTCATGTTTTAATTTATTGCTTATTAAAATTTTGATAAAATATTTAGAATTAGAATGATTTAGGGTTGTTTTGACATGTTTCGGTTTCATTATGATTACTGAAGTTAAAAAACTGACATTTTTTCCCAATGATAGGTTTTCAAATTAAACGTTAAGAGCTGTACGTGTACATGTGTATTTTATATAATTGCAGAAAAGCTTGTACTTTTCAGCATCAGTTTGATCTAAAATATATCTTCAAAAAATAAAAAACTATTCAATGCTAAGCATTAAATGAGTAATGATTTTAACACAATATATAGTCATAAATAAAAATGTTTTATTAAATGTTTTAACTACATAACTTACACTAAATTGTATTTCGTGACGCAAGCTATTAGCTTTTTTTTAACCTCTGTGTAACCCATACATAATTTACATATCAAATAGCTTTATGCAAATTAAAAGCCTAAATTCTTAATTGCATTTATGTAAAGAATTTTTACTTGTATCTTTTAAAACTTAATTGATTTATTAAGATTATATCAAATATGGAATTAACAATTCTAATGGTTAATAAATTCATGAATAAATAATTCTATATATTAATTTTGTGGTCACTATAATTTTTATATGTTCAGCGCGCATATTAGAAAAAAAAGTTATTAACAGTAGAAGGGAATTTAGTTTGACCCTAGAAATTTAAAGATTTTAAGGTTCTGATGTATGAAACTTTTGCACAGTTTGCAAGTGTAAGATATTAAGCTCAAATTAAAAAAAAAAATAATGCATTCCCATGAAAATGATCGTTCCAGTGGTATGTATAGTAAAGCGTTCTTATATTAGGTTTAAACCTTGAGCTAGAATTTATGTACCATGCCGATTGTAAATTAAATAACAATATTAACCTAAAATTCTAATAACTTTTATATTTTAATTGAGTGATGATATTTAATGTTTACTGCCTACTGTCTAGTCATATTTTTTAACATGATTTTATGATCCCATAAACACTGGTAGACAGTTCATCATATTATATTTTCATTATTTTTAATATTTTTGTATATAACAGAAACTGGTCTGAGAAGTGAAAAAAACAATTTAATCAAGTTAGAATTAAAAGTTGTACATATTATTTATATTGCATTAAAAAAATATTTTTTCTTATTCTGAGACTTTAAATAACTATCAACTTCTTAGATTTATTTTTTTTAGATTTGCGCAACATACCTGTAGTACCACATATTTTATTTTATTTTTTTTTTATTATTAAAAATTATAAATTTATACTCGTTTTAATAGGTGGAACTACATATTTTTTATTGTTTTTATTACGTTGGCGTGCAATATTTCAAATATCTTACCAAATTTGACTCATATTTCCGAAAAATATTTATTATTTCATGATATTCAGTATTCACAGAATTTTTTTTTTATTATTATTGTTTTTATTTATTCATTTTCTTGGTTTGTTTTGAGTTAAATCTTCAAATAATGTTGTATTAATAAACAAATGACCCAATTTTCCATGGTACGATCTTTTTATTGGATATTTCAGAATAAATTACTTACTTAACAAGGTATTTGTTGCGTTTTTGATAGAAAGCAATAGCTTCTGTTATGCAGTCCCTCTTCGATATGTTTAAACCTTTGTGAATATTTTTCATTGGCTTGAAAGAAATTCGTACCTAAGATATTTTTCAAAAATAGAATGTATCTAAATGTGAGAAATGTAGAAAAATAGAAAAATAATATTGCACTGAAATTGAAAAGAAAATTGACGGTTTCAAAAAGTTAATTAATTTTCAATATTTTTACAAGGGAATTTATTTTAGTTTGTCATATTTTTATACGTCATGATATAAAATTATACAGAATATTGTGGATAAATGAAATAAAATTTACGACAACAAGTGAAAAAAAAAATAAATAAACTATAATTGACTTTCTTGATTTTGTAGAAGATAAAAAACACTATATCTTATAACTAAATAATATTCATTTTAAGTTTGTATTTTAAATTTGGTCTTTAAACTATCAAATTTAGTATTTGGAAACAATTATTACGTAATTTTGAGGAAAAAAGTTAAACGAAATATGAAAATGGAGGTGTGTTATTGATCATTTACTCATACTCTTATTTACTGAATTCTACTTAATAATAAATTTCAACTATATTCGTTTTAAGTTTAAAATTTTCTATCTTTTCAATAACATTCATTCATAAAAAAAAATAAGTTAATATTTCTATTTATGTTATATTATAATGGATATCAATTGTTTTTTAGAAAATGTTCGAAAAAAAAAATATTTAAGTGAAAATTTTAATTTTTATGTTGAAATCTTACAGAAAGCATAATTCAAATTAGTAAAGTAATTGATTGCATAATTTAAAATATACTGCACTAATACTAATACCCAAACTATGTATTATGCTTTACTTTAAATCTTTTAATGAAGCTGTGCAATCCAGATGTATATATATTTATATATATTTTATAGAAATACTTATAAACATAGTTTATATTGTTGGATAAATTTATCTATTGTTCACATTGACATTTTCTGAAACTTTTAACTTTCAAATCAGGCAATAAATTAAACTTTTTTGACTGCACTATTGACTTATTATAAGCTTCTTTAAAAACTCAAACTTTACTTAAAATTCTTGCTTTGCGAAATCAACATAACTGGATAAGATTTTACATATTTTACGTGCACGGTATACGCTAAAAAGTTCTCATCCAGTTAATTGAAAATTTATCCAGATGTCAAATTGTTTCTCCATTCATATATGTACATACATTATACATTTAAATAAAACTTTTTACTTAATTCAAGCGTAAAATTACGTGTTTCAAGTATCATTTTATTTGTTTCTAAAATGAAAACTAAGCTCATTTTAATCAACTTAGAAAAATAAAATTTTCTTATGAATATAAATGTTTTAGATATAAAGATTTTATGTAAATAGTGCGATAAAATAAAAATAATAATAATAAACAAAAATAATATCTATCTCTAAGAATATGTATATATACATAAAAAGAAAATCTAAAAATAATTATAAAAAAATGTTGTAATTAAAAACAGACAATGCAGTGTTGTATTTCTTAGATCGCACACAACAAAAAAAATCATCAAAATAAAGATACTTATGTACTTGTTTTTTTGTGCGGTGATGCTATATTAAATTTTTTTTTTTTAATTTATGAATTGAAACCTGAAGCTTCTATACTTGTTATTTATAGTAAACAATATGAATCTTAACATCTATAAAATTGTACATTAGGAAGTTATTCGTCATTATTTTCACTCAAATATATTATACATAAGTTAATCAATTCAACATTTTATTTATTTTGAATGTAACAATAAAGTATGGTTAAACCCACACTGCTATAAAATAACTTATCACCACTATAAATATATTTTTAGTTATTAATTTTAGAATATTCAACATAAGTTACAATAAGTTGGTTCTAATTAATTAAAATGATAAACTTCAGTACTTCGAGACAACAATATTGTTGAGTATCTAATTCTTCACGACTATTTTTTAATGAAACTTTTTCAACAATGATCACAAAATAATAGTTATAGCTAGGCGAAAAAAACAATTAAATAAAATAAAATTAATAAAAATTTCCATTATTAATAATTTAAATAAGCGTATATTTATTTATCAAATACTAATATAAATATTTTCTACACTTCAATTTTAATTGCAACTTTATTTTGCAATTCTTGTTCATTAAAGAATTTTTTTTTCTTATTTAAAATATCTTCCAATCAGGTAATTTAACCAGATAAATGAAAAAAATTCAATATGACCTAATTCGCAGATTGTTAAACAACAATATTGAATTTTACCTTTTTTAGTTATTCAGAATAATACATAATATTAAAAATGTGATTTAAATTAAATGGAAAAAAATTACGGATTATCAAAATAGTTTCAGAAATGTGTTATATTATTCATATTCTTGCTACGATAAATGATCAGATCGTTATATAAACGGTATAACGATAAATACATTCCTTTATCAAACGATACTTAGTGGAGAAAAATCAGTTTTTTGTTGACGTCAAGTTAGAAATTTTCTTCAGAACAAGTCTAATTAACCTTCGTTCCTTAATCTAAAAAAAAAATGTTTATCAAATTTTAGTTATATTTATGTTTTTTGAAGTAAAATTTTTTTTCTTATTTATGATTTTAGAAATAAAAATTTAAGTATAACGCAAACCTAATAGTTTTATATTGTAGGAAGGAAAATTTGATTTTGTTCATTTCACTTATATATACTTTGTGTATTAAAATCAAACTTTGAAAATCATTGAAGCATTACAATTTATGTGTAATGCGATGGGTGACTTTCCATGCTGGATAAACATTTGAGCAGTTCCAAAAAGAAAGGCAAGAAAAATAAATATTATTCTTTTAAAAACCATCTTGTTTCAATGAAGTGTAACTTTTTCAACATTAAAATAAAATTACCGCACCTTCATTGATTATAATTATATTTCTTCATTAAAAGTTTACCCTTAAGCTCAGTTTTATTAAAATTTTAAAATTCGATATCTGAAAGTTATCAAAACTTTTATGGCAATTTGAAAATGTATTTTACATTTAAATCTGAATCTGATAGAAAAGTCTTACAAAATAAGTGTAAAAGTCTTTTGAAAGAAAATTTTTAAATATTCTGCAATAAAACTAAAGTAATATTCTGATTGAAGAATTTGCAAATTGTTAGAGAAAGTTAAATTAATAAAAATAATCGTTGAATTAACTGATTTTCCATAATTTTATTATAAATTAAAATTCATTCAATAAAAACAAACCTTCGTATTACCATGATTTTCTTGTTGTTAGAAATTCCAAAAAAAAACCTTATTTTGTTTTTATGGAAAAGATTTTTCTTTTTTTTTCTTTAAATACCCTGCATTGTTTATTTTTAAAAATTTTTTGCATTGTTTATTTTTGATATTTTTTGGTGAATGTCATGGTATTGTATAATAATTACACATCATAAGATTGGGACTTATCATCGTGAATATAAACTCAAATTGTGATACTACTCGTGTAGTACTTCACGACAAATATGATAATAGTTAAGTCGCAGTGTTCTTTTTCCATCAAATATAGCATGAATCGAGCAATGAAAATGATATCATAATTTAGTCTAGATCGGCATAGTTGAACTTTCAAAAAAGACAAATAATTTTAGCCCTTATGTTAAAATTACTATTTTATAGTACATAACAATTATTTACTCCAACTGCATTTTAATGATAATTTCAATATAAGTATAAAAATATAATAATGTTAGCATAAATTTTCTTTCCATGATCACAGATATATCTAATTGATATTTATTGAATTTTGTAACAAAAAAAAAAAATAAATAAATAAAAATTTAAGTAAAAGTTAATGAAAAAAAAAATTTAAAAACTTTTAAGGCAATAATGAAAATAAATTCATGTTTTTTAACAACCAGTCTCTTATGTTTATTTATATGGAAAAGGCATTTTTTTTTATATCACAGTGTAACCAACCTGTGTTGTTGTTTATAAATCTCTCAATCTCTTGAACTTGTTAGCAATTTTCTTAAAAGGTTATTTTAACTTAAAATGCTAATTTGGTAAAATTGGTTAGCAGAAAAATTGGCTTTTTTTTTCTTCTTTTGAATGTTGTATAAATGTAATGTTTATGTTTTCTTGTGAGAGATGTGATAAACTTGATTTTTATTTTCAAAATAAAAGAAAAGAAAACTTTCTTTTGATTATAAAATTTTATTTATTTATTTTTTTCAGAAAAATGGTTATAAATTTTAGGTATAAATTATTTCTAGATTTCATAAGAAAAATTTTTACGATTATACATAAATATATTATATATTTTTTTTAATGAAAGTGAAATTTTATTTCTATTAATTTCTTAACAAAAACTATGTTTTTCAAATATTTTAAAATATGTTTTGATTTGAGATTTGCATATCAAAGTGATAAGATTTTTCTCCAAAATTTATTTGATTGTATAATGAAAGTTTATTAGATTTGAGATTGAAAGTTCAATTTGAATATAAATTTGTTAAGACAAATTAACAGAATCAATAATCATAATTTTAGAAATTGAATATATTAAATATTCATATAAAAATTATATCGAAATAGAAATTTGATGTACTCGTCCATTAAATATAGGATATACATACTTCACATAAGAGTCAGAAAATAATAAAAAATACATTAATGTTATAAAAACTTTCCAAATAGCCAACAATCTATGTCAGTTCGAAAATTTCATTTCAAAAAAAACCATTTTGCTTTCAGATTACTAAAAAATAGATTAAAATTAGAATTCCCAAAATTGGCAAGCTATTTGAGCGATTGGAATGCACAATTCTAAATATACATTTGTTTTAATTTCATGAAATAATGTACTAATTATTACATATTGAATTCATGTTCAACTTTATTTCGTATATTTCAAGTTTAAATGACAGAGCAGTTTCTGAAACATTTATTTTTTTCGTAATCTTTGTGGCTTATAATATTTTATTTGATAAGTAATAGATATAGTTTTTTTTTTATTAAATTTTTGTAACAATTTTTAATGTATGTATATTGTGAAAAAAGTTTCGATATTAGGTTCATTTAATTTATCTTGCTGATAGTATACTTTTTTTTAAAACTAATTCTATTATTTATATTAATAAAAAAAATAATGACAAACACATAAAAATCTGTATTTTTGTAAAAACGAAATGAAGGAGATCTAAAATATACCTTACTCAAAAAAAAAAAAAAATTTATAATTATAATTATAAAGTTTTAACTTAAATAAACCCTTATCAAGTAACCAAGGTAGAATATACCTTTACCTATATTACTTAATGTGTGTCATCATGGTGTTACATGCTTTTCATATATATCCACATGCATATCTAATTGACAAAAAATAAAAATTATTTTGTAATTATTATAAAACTATTAATATTGTTGAAATTAATTGTTTTATGAATCAACAATAATTTAAAATTTAAAAATATACTTTTAATTTTCTTATATATAAATATAAAGTATAAAATTACGTCATTTTGTTTACTTAAGATTAGAAGATGACAAAATTGAATAAACATTTTTTTCTTAAAAATATTTTTTTTGTTTTTATATATATAGTAGGTATATGCGAAAATTATAAAAATTGATGTATGTATTCTGTATACATGTATCTATGATATATTAATCGGGGAAACACTTTTCAAGAAAACACTACATTAGATAACTTCTTAACTTCTTCGTTATACCCAAATTGTGTTCGCTTTTATGATGCACACCATTCTTTCACATTATTTTATTCTGGGGTGGAATTATGTAACTTTGTGGTCTTTGTGACAATCGACAATTTCAAACACGATCAATTTCTATGGACAATGAAAATTATGCTTCACGTATCTAATCATCGTCGTCATTTTGAAATAAAAAGGTAGTAAAACTCAATAAATATCTTGAAAGGATAACTAGTTTATAAAGTAAACCTTAATTTATAAAATATTTGTAAAATTTGTAGAGGAAAAGCGAAGAATTATGTACCGACTTTTCTGAAAATTTGTAGTCAATTCTCGATAAAAAAAATTTGCTTCCTTTAACTTAAATTATCGTGAATTGTCTATCAAAATAAAACGACAGCTATTTTTTGGTCGTTTCTATAGTAAATGAACGTCGATTTGGCTGAAATTTGGGGAGGAGGTAGATGCGATGACTAAACCTCGAAATCCAACAGGATTTTTCCACGAAAGCCCCCGTTTCGGAAATATGGCCCACCAAATTTTTCATATGTTTCTTATACAGGAAATTTTTTTTGCTCCTATTTGCCCTATTTTTGGAGAGGGGGTAGAGGAGGTGCCCCGAATGTCAAATCCAAACAATTTTTTTCGGAACAATCTTATTTGGTGTGTATGAAAACTTTGGGGGCCATATCTCCGGAACGGAGGGTTTCCTGAAAAAATCTTCTTGGACTTGGTGGTTTGGTCACCGCCTCTACCTCCCCACCAAGTTTCAGCGAAATCGAAGCTCAACACCCATCTGCACTTTAGCCAAATTCTCTACATTTTCTTTTTTTTAACGATTAAACTAAAATTCGCGATCTTTTTACGTGAAGCAAAGAAATCGACATGGTCGCTTTTATGAACGAGGTCGACAAATATTTAAATTTTTTTTGGTTAATTTCTCAATAAAATTATGAGAAATGAATTTTCCACCTTTTAAAATTACATAAAGCAAAAAGTCGAAAATTGTTAAATTTTGTGACAATTGTCGATTGTCGACCGGTGACAATTGTTATATGGGGTGGAATCATATAACAATTGTCACCGGTCGACAATCGACAATTGTCACAAAATTTAACAATTTTCGACTTTTTGCTTTCTGTAATTTTAAAAGGTGGAAAATTCATTTCTCATAATTTTATTGAGAAATTAACCAAAAAAAATTTAAATATTTGTCGACCTCGTTCATAAAAGCGACCATGTCGATTTCTTTGCTTCACGTAAAAAGATCGCGAATTTTAGTTTAATCGTTTTAAAAAAAAAAAAAATGTAGAGAATTTGGCTAAAGTGCAGATGGGTGTTGAGCTTCGATTTCGCTGAAACTTGGTGGGGAGGTAGAGGCGGTAACCAAACCCCCAAGTCCAAGAGGATTTTTTCAGGAAACCCTCCGTTCCGGAGATATGGCCCCCAAAGTTTTCATACACACCAAAATAAGATTGTTCCGAAAAAAATTGTTTGGATTTGACATTCGGGGCACCTCCTCTACCCCCTCTCCAAAAATAGGGCAAATAGGAGCAAAAAAAATTTCCTGTATAAGAAACATATGAAAAATTTGGTGGGTCATATTTCTGAAACGGGGGCTTTCGTGGAAAAATCCTGTTGGATTTCGAGGTTTAGTCATCGCATCTACCTCCTCCCCAAATTTCAGCCAAATCGACGTTCATTTACTATAGAAACGACCAAAAAATAGCTGTCGTTTTATTTTGATAGACAATTCACGATAATTTAAGTTAAAGGAAGCAAATTTTTTTTATCGACAATTGACTACAAAATTTCAGAAAAGTCGGTACATAATTCTTCGCTTTTCCTCTACAAATTTTACAAATATTTTATAAATTAAGGTTTACTTTATAAACTAGTTATCCTTTCAAGATATTTATTGAGTTTTACTACCTTTTTATTTCAAAATGACGATGACGATTAGATACGTGAAGCATAATTTTCATTGTCCATAGAAATTGATCGTGTTTGAAATTGTCGATTGTCACAAAGACCACAAAGTTACATAATTCCACCCATGATTCCACCCCTGAATAGTGTTACTGTTTGAACAAATGTTATTTTAAATTAAGTATTTGTAACCGCTACCTCGAATTCAAACTAAGAAACTTAACTTGCGACATTTAATGTTTTATATTTTAATAATGATAACAATTTTATTAATAAGATTTTTTATTTCAGCTACTAGGTATTATTTGTATGGCTACAGGGTCTCCTGGATTTTATGGAGCAAGTCATTTTTTTCTATTTGTTGCTGTAGCATCATTCATTGCAACCATTTTATGGACCTTCGCATATTTATTGGGGATTCGAGAAGGATTAAACTTAGCGATTAATTGGATATTGACTGTAAGGAAAAATTACTTCATCACTGGATAAAAATTAATTAAATTTGTACTACATATTACATTTATAGGGAATATCTCAATTTAATTTATATGTTGGCAACGCAACCGATTTAATGATTTTTTTAATAATAGTTTTAATAAGCGTTAGATATTATAGCATCTTTTTTTTATTTTCAGGAACTTCTAAATACTGGGTTGATAGCAATTTTATATTTAATTGCGTCAATTGTTCAATTAGCTGGTATATGGGTATTTGGAAGGTATATAGCAGCCGGTATTATTGGATTACTTAATGCTGTAGCTTATGCTGCTGGTATTAATAACTAAATTCAAATTAAATGCTATTTACTACATTTTCTTTTTCTTTATTTCAGGATCATACTTTCTATGGCTTGAACACAAGAATGGATCAACGCAATAGTCAATTAAACTTAAATCTCATTTTTATAATTTTAAAACCATCATTCATTTAATTTTACGGATTAATAAAATCAGCGGAATTCATAAAATTTAGATTTAACACATGTTGTGTTAAAGACTGACATATTCTGTTCAACTCTAATTATTTTAAATTAAATTATTCTTGCTTAAAGAATGTGCAAACGAAATCTAGCATAAAAATCTGCATTCTGCAATTTTTAATTTTATTTTTTGATCCTTCAAAAAAAATTTTTCATATATACTATTGACTGTTTCAGTAAAATTTTTAATATAATTTTATGGCGAAGAAAAAATTAGATGTCACCAGTGCTCTTATTATTTTTATAAAGTAATTAAGTTTTAAGTATTATTTATTAAAAACTTCGAAATATTCAATTCGAGTCATTTTTTATTTTGCTTCTATTATTGTAATAAAATTTTTCATTAATATTTTTTTTTTTTTGTAATTTAAATTTGTAATTTGAATGGAGGTATTTTTCAAAACTTTTAAAGAAAAATAACTAAGTAGAATTTTATTTAACTGAAATTTTTTAATATAAAACTCTGAAGATGTCGAACCTTGCTGATAGATATTCACATTCTCTTGCAAAAAAAAAATATTTTAATTTAAATCAATTATTAAAAGTGCGGACATGAAACCTTGAATTGATATTGGGAAAAATGTTAATTCAAAATAAGAAAAAAAAAAAAACGAAAAATTTTTAAAAGTTCCGAAAATTCGATTTTGGAAAATACTTTCAAATTAAAAAAAAATTAAAAAAAGAAAATGTAATAATGTAAGAATAATATTAATTTTATATGATTTTGTTTTTGTAAAACACATAAAATTATTATTAAAATAAAAATAAAGTAACAAATTTTTAAATCAAAATACAGAAATAATTTTTTTATTTAAAATTAAACTACCATTAAAATTATTTCATTATTTTTTTTATTAAGAATATAGATTTTTTTTTTCACCCAAGTTAATTTTATTTTATATCTGTTAATGTAGATAAGTGGAATTTAATAAAGTTAACAAAAAAAAAACCCGTCTGTTAAAAAAGTTAAATAAATATAAAATAAACGAAGTTTAGATTTTGTTTATATTAATAGGCATTCAAGTAGACATCAAGACAAAATTTGGATAATTTCATGTTGCCTATTATTGCAAAAATATTCTCTCAGAAATTAATTCTCTTTTTTCCGATGTTGATCTTATTTTATAATCTGCAATATTTATTTAAAAGATTAATAAAAAAAATGTTTATATATAATATATTTATATTTTATTTTGTAAAAAATGCAAAATTATAATGCTTTTATTGATATTATTTTTTTATTATTATTTTCATTTTAAAACATAATCTTCAATACACTTGTATATAAATTATTTTTAGATAGTATTTATTTAATTTTGCAGTACAAGAATTTTCGGCCTATTTAAAAAGATTTTTTATTTAAATTACACATATATGTATATTGTATACACATCATATGTTTATTTATGGTTTGATTTAAGTTATTTAAAAAAAAAATTGGAATCAAAAAGATTTATTGATTTGATAAAATATTCTTTCGATTACATATGGTTCTACTTATGTAAAAGGAGTATGATTACGAAAATATTGTATACTAATGTAAACATAATATAAACAATTCGAAATGTTGAAATTTTCTTGAGAGTTTTTTTTTTTTTCAAATATATCAAAAAATTGTAAGAGAACATTTTAAAATCATCGATTACTTTTTATATTATTCAAGTTTACATCATATTCGCATTTAGACTTTTCTAAAAAAAAAAAAATTAATTAAATGAAAATTTTAAGATTTTATCTACACAACTTTACTTTAAGAAAAGTGTGCCTTTATGGAAATGAAATTTTAATTGAACCGCAGACAAATATAATAATATACAAACATGTACGATTTCTAAAAGAAACTGATTTTAGAACGCTGTTTTGAGAAAATTTGAGAAATTTAAATTTCACTATTATTATTTTGAAAATAAAAAATATGTTTAGATTTTAGGGAATTGAAAATCGAGTGATATGAGGGTTTTAATTTCTATACGGGATAAAAAAAATAATTTGTCATTTTATTGCCATTGTATATTTTTCCCCATGCCCACTTGTATCGTATCCTTTAGGATTTCATGAGCCTCATTAAATTAAGTTTTTTAGTTTTAACGATTTAGGAAATAAGATTTTTCTACGCTCAAATTTTAACTATACTTACAAATTGTAAAGTTAAATTTTGAAGTCGCTTCCAATATTTTTGTTACGAACTTGTTATTTAACGTTTATATTTCTGTTTATTACATTTTTTTATTTTATTCATTTCGAATAGTTTCTAGCTAATTTGTTCCACTAAAAAAATTAGTTCACAACTCCATTAATTATTTTAATAAATTAAACATTAAAAAATATTTTACTTATATTTTTTTTCATTCATTTATGGACATTATTCTAATCTTTTTTTTTTTTTTTTAACATTTTCATTGTTTTTAACTTAAAAATAATAACAGAATAATTTAATTTTATTTACATGATTTTTACTAAATTTTACTCAAATATAGTTAATATTTAACATTATTTTTTTTTAATCAAAGACATGTAAACATTTAAACTTATTATTTGTTTAAATTATATTTTAAGTATATATTTGAATGAAAATTTAGGGCCTGGATCATGATTACCTGTCTTAAATTATTATGTACACTTTTTCTTTCACTATCACAAAAAAAAAATCAAACCAGAAGAGACAGAATAAAATAATGTTATTAATTTAATTTGAACTGACATAATTGTGATACATTCATTATATAGAAATACATAATATTGTAAATTAAAATAAAACTGTTTCCTGTCTTTTTTATAATTGGTAAGCAAAAATAATTATCAATTTTCAATGATAAACGAGAATCAGCGGATTGTGTTGCTGTTGATGAAAAATATTTTACCAGCATCATTAAGATTATTCTACACTCTCCGATGGCCACAAGTGAAATTATCATCTATTTACGATAGTTATGATTAGTTATGAATTGCAAGAAATGAAATAAAATATTTTATGTTTTATAATGCAAGCTATCTTTGCATAAATCATTAAATAACATAATATTAGAAAAGAATCGATCGACTCTCAATTTTTGGTAGGTTAATAGTTTATTAATAGTTATGGTATTGATGAATTCATTATTAAGCTAAAAATAAATTTATATTATATATACAATGATGACTACTACAACATTATTTACCGGAATCATTTTTAAATAATGCTTTTAGTTTTTAACGCTCTTAAAAAATTACTTCAAAAAAATTAAAACAAAATGATTTTTATTTTAAAAATTCCCATAAATTTTTTATATTTGAGATAAAAAATAATATAACAAATTTATCTAAAATATATGAAACATAATAAATATTAAAAAAAAAAAAATGTATAATGTTTTTTAATTTACAACTTCTATGATGGCACCATCATTTTTATTTAATTTTACTAAATTAAAAAAAAATAAATAACGTTAATAAGAAAATGAATTCGATAAAAAAATGCTCACAATAAACTGTGCAATTATTTTCTAATAAAAATAAAAACAATAGAAATTGTTTTCAAAATCAAGTATTTTATAAATTTTTATTGTTGGAATATTTTATAGTAGTGTACTAATTTTTTGTGATGTTTTTAAATTTGACTGATTAAGTATACACAAATTATTAAATAAATTCAAACCATGTTTAAAGAGAATTGAGTCTCTCGATATTTAACTTTATTTACATACTAGAAATTAAAATATTTGCAAACTTATTTATTAAAAAAATAATAATCAAAACTTTTATAAATTGGTTATTTTATTGAAGAGAAGCTACATCAGAAACTAGTAATAAAATAAATTATATTTCGCCCATTGGGGTTCGATACGATTCGAAAGTATATATACTTATTTTTAAAAGCTTCTTAATCAAAAATTAACCAAATTTCAACCAGGTATCTGGCCCTTTCTTTTTTATCTATATGAAAAATTAACCAATATTTCAATAAATTTATAAAATACTTGTAAAAAATTTACAATTGTTTATTTAGTTATTTAGTTTTATGTATTATATTTTAATGTATATTCCTAATTGTATTGATTATTATAAAAAAAAAAAATTATTATTTAAATTTATTTATATAATAGAAAACATTAAGCTTAAATTCTATTTCTTTTTTATTAATTTAATCACAAGCTCTTATTGATAAATATTACAAGAATAAATACGATACACATTATATTATAGTATTATATAGTTTATAGCATTATGTTTAGTAAAAAAAAAAGAGATTGTAGGCTGACAGCAAGCTGATTAATTTTTCTTTAATAGTTGTGTGAAAAAATTTATTTTTAATTTATAAGTATAAAAATTACAAATATAATTAAGCCAAATTCTGTCATAAAATTATGTTCGTGGAGACAAAAATTGTATTTTGCATTTTCCTATAACATATTTATCATTTGATTATGGCAATAAAATCATCTATGGCTTATATATTGTTCACACTTCAAAATCATTAGTCCAGTAAGATGTGAGGTCCGAATGGATTACATCAACATATTTTTTAAAAACATTAATTATCGACATACTTAGTTATTTATTCTCAATAAACGTGAAGAAAAAATTATAATTTCAATTGTATTTTCGTTTATTTTTTATGAGCAAATCAATTAATTTAGTTTACTTTTTATAAGTTCTACATTTAATTAAAACGAATTTATTTACAATATACATTTTATTGTTAATAAAACCAAGTATGCATTATAGCAAATTTTAATTGACCATCGGCAATCAATGTGTTGAGAATTCATCGTTTCACGTTTTATAAACTTAGTACTGTTATATAGTTGAAAAAATTTTATTTTTACATATTAATTTAATATTTTTATTATTTTTTATTAAGTTTAAAATTAAAATTTTAATGAACGGGTGATGAAACGATCTCATCTCATTAATCGATACTTTTGGATATTTTATCTTATGTAAAAATGATTTATTCTAATTGTTTTAAAAATAAATAAAAAATTATTTTATAAGCAATTTTTTTTCTGAAGCTTTCAATTTGATTTATTTCAAGAAAATTATTAAAAGACAGTGCAATGGAATTTAAAAAAATATATGTAAAATATAAATTAATTATTTAAAATAAACCAAGGAGCTCGATAATTGATTTCAATAGCTTATATGTTGCCTAAAATAAGGAAGCTTCAAAAATAATTTTTCTGAGTATATCTATTAAGTTTTAAGAAAATTCGAGTACATTAGTTTATTTAGAAAGTGAATAAAAACTCATTAAATACATAATAATATTATTTTTTGGTTTTTGCTCTTATTATTTTTGAGAATTTTTTTTGTTAGCTGATGTTGAATTTCTTTAAATTTATTATTGAAGCAATAGAAGAAACATGCTGACAGCCATTTATTAACTTATATAATTTTCTTTTTTGTTTGGAAGATCAAAAATTTTAGAGTATATTATTTAATAGTAGAAAAGACAAGATTTGTTTGTAAAGAAAGTCTTTTTTGTTTTAAAAAAAAAAAAAAGATAATAAAAAATAAATTGTTTTAATTTTTTTCTCTTTTTTATACTTCAATAAAATAATAAATAAAATATTAGCGATTTTTTTTTTTTAAATTAGATAATTACTTTTTCTGCCTAATTTTCTTTTTTTGTGTTTTTGGTAAATGTGATTTTTTTTCCTTAAATTTATTATTACAATTTTTTATTTTTCCCAAATTTTATATATAAATTGGGTTTTCTTGACCAGTTAATAATCTGAACATAGATGTTGGCATTGTTTTCATTAAAATCTACAAAAATAAAATTTATTATAATCCGCCTTTTATTTTGAAGTCAACTAAATATAAATTTTATTTTTTTTTGATTTCATTACCTCACCAACTGATGTTGCTAATAAATTAACAATTTTTTCGTGTGGTACTGCAACAACACTTTGGTTATTAATCTCAATTATTCTATGTCCTACTCTTACACCCCCTCTTTCTGCGATTCCTCCACGTAATAAACTACAGATCTAAAAAAGAAAAAGAAAATTAAATCTCACTTAGAACTGCATACATAATTTACACATGAACTTACAACACCATTTTGCACACTGAATCCTAATTGATATTTAGTATTTGGTCTTTTAATCTTAACTTCTACAACAGGTGGACATGGCACGACAGTAAACTTAACAGCAGTTTGATTTTTCGCATTTCGAATATAAGTTTGACAAGTAGATAATGGTAGTCCTACTAGACTCAAGCCATTTATTGCTATTAATTGATCACCTATATTTAATTGCCCACATCGAGCAGCAGCACCTGTTGACATTAAATTAGCAATAACAACAGTTGGTAACATTGACCCCCAACCACTTTCTACAATAACCACGCCAAGAATTTCACCTTTAGCTTTTGGTACAACAACTTCTTTTTGAAGTTCCTTTTTTGCAAAAATTTCTAATTCATCTCCGAAAATTTCTTGACTATTGAGCACTTCTTGATAATCCATTTCTTTAACAAAACTATGATCTTCAATTCCATTTGCTTTCAAAAATTCCATGTAAGCAACTTGAAAAGCTTGACCAATTGATTGAGCAATAAATTGCGCTTCTTCGCTTTCAAAAACATGACAAATCATTTTGGGAGTTCGGTTTGGTTTCACATTATCATCAGACGTTGATTCGGGAGGAATAAATCTACGGCGTGCCATTAAAACTACTAAATCTCCAATGTCAGCAATATATGATATGGTGCGAAGAGCATGATCCATCATAATTTCTTTCAAATCTGTATTAAGAACCATTATTTTTTCCGTTGAAATAAACAAATCAACTTCAGTGCTCGGTTGACTTTCACCATCAGGAGCCTTTAATTTAAATTATTAAAATTGATAAAGTCGGAATTCATAGTTTAATAAATGAAATTTTTAAAATTGTAGATTTTATTAGTTTATTGGTATTAGTCTAAATTTAAATTTTAAATGATTTTTTGTGATAACTTATTTACAAACACACAAAATGAATCATAATGATTATATGTACATAAAAAAATACAAAAATGAACTTACCAAAGCCTGAACCAGCAAATAGTTAAATGAATTAAAAATATTGTTAGTAAATAATTTTATAATTATTAATTCTTTATTTAAATTGTACCTTAATTCTCGAAACTGCTTCTTCAGCCTGCATCATTCGAGTCGATTTTGTTGGCTGGCCTTCGCAAACTAATTGCGTGGATCCCAAGTATCTAGCTCTGAACAAAACTCCTTCGATTAATACTGCAGGATCCAGAAGACCTAAAATTTAATTATTTTTTTATTAGAAAATTCGAATTTGATTGATTTATAGAGTTCTCCTATTAGTAAATACAATTTGTCTTACATACTCATTTCAAAATTTTAATTATCAATAATTTAATTATATTTTTAATACCATTTTTTTAAAGAACAAAACAAATGTTTACCAAATGAAAATATATAAATTTCAAATAAAGAATATATAAGACAAATTTTATTTACTACAGAAACTTTTTGAAATATATTATAAATAATAAATTATTACATAGAAAATATATAATATGTATGTAGTTAATTTAAAGTTAGAGAATTTTTTTATTAGAACTTACATTTGTGCAGTTAGGTTTAGGTAAAAATTTGTGGAGAAGTGCGATATTTTGAATTTTTTTTTGTACACAAAAAGTTTTTTAGTTAAAATAAGGCGATTCCAAAGAAAGAAAGAAAAAATAGATTGGTTAATTAATAATAAGGAAAATAAATTATATTTGTTAATAAAATTAGTTGGATAAATCAAACATTAAATGTCCTACTTTCTGTGTTAGAATCGAAAATATACCTTCTTTATTACGGCTTTTCGATTTCTTATCACCGTTTGCTGAATCTTTTTTTGATTTCATAGAACCACTTGGACTAGTTTTAGTATATTGTAATTTCTCTGGTGAAGTTAGAGTTACATCTGAGCTGCCAATTATTTTACATGTATCTGATGAGGTTAATTCTGTTCCAACACCGTGCCTAAGAGTTGCCGATGAAGTTATTTGTTTTGACTTATTTAGTATATTAACATTAGAGTTCGATTCATTATTAGGCGAGTTTAGTCGAGCCAGGTGTGTTTTCCACGACTGCAAAAAAAATTTATATCATTTAAAAATTAATTCAAGAATATCTTGGTAAATATAAATAATAACTTACATTTTCATCATAAAAACCGTGATCATCTAATCGCTGTTGGCCAAGTAAACGATCTGTTTCCAAATCTGTATCAGGTTCTTCATCATCGTTACGCTCTTTTTTGATAACGTTTGATTCATTTTCATTCGACGAACTGCACCTGGGTATCCAAACAGGTGAATCATGACCTCCTTGTACAACTTCATCACAAAATTTTGTAGACAAACTTTTTTCCTGTAATGCTTTAGTTCGTTGCAATGCAGATCGAATATCTTTTATAGCTTCTTGTATTTCATCACATGTATCAATGGCAATGCTTGATGGTGCAGGTGGGGGTGGTGAAGTCGATTGTACTAAATCTAGAATGAATTAAACATTTACTGGTCTTAACTATATATATTTTGTTATAGATGTTACTTTACATTTCTGTACCAAAAACAATAATAATTTTAATAACTTTGAACACGAATAATTTAAAGTTATATTGAATGTGGATTTAAATTTAAAAAAGTATTGTAAAAAATCTATAATCATGTAATTTGATTAAATCAATTTTATGTTAAACTTACTTGTTTGATAAAAAAGATCAAAATTACTTTCTTTCAATAATTGTTTAGAATTCAAATTATTACTTAAATTGTCATTATTATTACTACTATTAGTCAGTTCAAATATATTATTTGCAGTTGATGCGGTAGTCACCGGGATTGTTGTGCTGCCTACAGAAGTTTGTATGATTGAATTTATTTCATCGTTTCTATTTAAACGGGATAAATTTTTATCCATATTTTCCACTGGTGCCAATTCTAAATAATTTTTTTCTATAACTACAGCAGAAAAATTATTTTCTGTATCCGATGCATGCCCACTGGATAATCCATCTTCCAAAACTGGCATACAAGTGTATAATTTTCCGAAATCTGTTTGACAATTTATATCATTTGACAAACTATCTAAATCACCACAATTTGAATCGTAATCAGTTGTTTCCGGAGACAACGTAAAATTTCTTGAATGACGCCTTAAATTAGCTTCTAATTCAGTGTCAATGTATTCATTGCATCCACTACTTCTGCTGTTTGAATAAAATTCTACATCATTATTTTCAACATAATTATTGCAAAGCTAAAAAAACGTACGGCAAAAGTTTTATTACTTATATCGAATGATCTAAATTAAGTAAACAAGAGAATTAAGAATTTAAGACTATTTAGAACTTACTGTTTTTTTTGGAGATTTATGAATCATAAGTTCATCATTAGGAATTCTAGCTAATCGTTGTCCAATATATGCGTGCTCAGCCTTTTTCTCTTCAATATTATTAAAATCTTGTTCCTAACAAAAGAAATTTTTAACAAAATAATTAAATTTATTTTTTAAAATGAACTTACAATACTTGCATCACTCTCATTAAAATCACTAAATTTCTTTTCAATTTCATTTGTTCCCTTAAAAAATTCTTCTAAAACTTTTCTAGTTTCTGAAAATTCATATAAATAATCAAATGTTGGGGTCTTTGGTTTATTATTGCTGCTCTCATCAGAATTTCTAGACTCAGTTAATTTACCATCAATATCAATAAGATTGGAATCAACTGGTTTGGTGCTAACAAATTCCTGTGTAACACTTGGTGATATTCTTTGAGGAAAACCTGGCGGTCGTGGAAATATTGTAGGTGATATTCCGCTTGTTCGCCCAAATGTATGATTTTGTGAAGCTGACTGATGATTTCCAATACGACGTGGGGATCCCTCATATTCAGCGATTGGCAATTGTCCAATCATTTTTGTAACTTTAAGAACATCATCATTTTGAGAGTTTTGTAAATTTATTTTATCTGATTTCATAATCCAATTTGTGTCTATATCATCGAAAACAACAATTTCACCTTCTTGAACTAAATTAATGCCAGCAGAACCAAGATCTGTTGGTGATCCAGGACTATTAAATTGATTTTCATCGTGCATATTGACCGGACTTCGTCCAAGTCTGATTTGTTGATGCTGATGATGAGTTGAATAATTCATTTCAGTTAAGTCTGGTGAATTTAAAACTGTCGTGTTTGGGCTTCTTATTTCCCAGACATAATGCTCATGAACTTTATTACCATTTTTATTGTCATTTTTCATTTCATATTTCTGCTGATCAAAATTTATTGAATCTGGCGGGAGATTAGTTGAATAATTTTCCTCTCTACTGTTCATCATTTTTAATAAGTAAATATTATTTTAAATTGAATGACAAGGGTCAATCTACAAAAAGTAAACTATAATTAGTTATTAGGATTATAATTTAAATGACATTGTAATAATAATTTTATTATAGCATACTTAAAAGCGTTTGCTTTTAAAAACAAAAAATTATTGTAAATATAGTGAAATACAGAAATGTTGAGGGTTATCTTAAACTATTTTCTCAACATTAAAAATATATTGGACAATTATAATTAAATATGGGTACTAGAAGATTGATTTATTTAAAAATTATCTGAACATATTATAATTTGTGTTTATTTTAAGAAACTGGAATAGAATAAAGAAGTAATATCAATCTAGTTGAGGTCATAATTTTTTTTTTTAATTTCCTTAGCATTATATTATTCTTTTTTTGTTTGGTAAAAGAAAAAAAACTAAAACAAATTATATTTTGGCTGATCGATTTATCGTTATTAAATAATTATAAAAGTCAAATACACATATTTGGTGAAAATAAGTGGTTAAAAAAAATTTATATAAAGATAATTTCCAGTTTTCAGTTTAATAAATCTTAAGACGTAGACTAATCAAAGACAAAATATATATAAAATAATTTTTAAATGCTGTAATGAGACAAAACTAAAACTTGTTATAATTTATTGAAACCTAGAAAAATTGTTAATAAATTACAAAATCAACATGTTTAGTGTTTTAAGTATAAAATAAGTAGGTTATATAAGTTTTAAAATGTATATAATTCAGTGCTCGACAAGATTTTTTCTTAGCTTTATTTAGTATGCTATTATTATCTGAAATTGGAATAGTCGCAACATTCCCTAAAAATATTGTGTGTCCCTGGATATATTTAAAATTGGTCTTTTGGTGCAATAACAATAATTTTCATCTATTTATAAAAAAAAAAAAACTTATTGAGTTCATATAAATTACGTTTGAATTGAAAATAGTTTTTTCTTTTTTTATAAAGTTAATACACGATTTTATTAGATGACATTGAACTTAAAAAAAAAAAAAAACAGAATTATATATACTTTATTTACGAGTTTATATTTTTTTTTCTACCATCAATTTTTTTACCATACAACTCAACTATACTTTGCAATTTGATCATGACAAATTTTTAAATGTAATTATTATTTTTAAGATTATTATTATTATTATTGTCATTTTTAACTTAACAGGATGAAAAAGAATTCATTCATAAATATTATTAGTACATAAGTTTTTCTAATGAACTAAAATTTTGAGTCACCAATAAAATAGAGTCAGAATTATTTTTTTTTTAATTTGTTTTTATGTCAATGATAGAATTACTTAATCAACAAACAAAATATGAGCAAAACTTTAATATAACATTAGAATTTCTATAGTATATAATAAATTAATTAATAAATAAATATAACTAAGTAGGTAACAAGAATGAATGTATTCAAAACGGACCACATAGGTTTTGGTATCAAGCATTAAATTGTCCCACAAACTTAAAATCTGTTATTATCAGTTAGATTTCCTTCAGAATAGTTTTGGAATGTGGTTTCAATTTTTCGATCACCCATTAAATCTATAATTTGTACCTGTCCGAACTTAATGAATAATTTCAGTGAAATAACTTAAATGTTTCGTAGGTAGAAAAGATTTATCCTTATATAGGTTACCTGGGTATGTTAACAAGAAAATTCAAAATTTTTAATTTTTTTCTTTTGGCTGAAATTGTTATCCAACTTGAGGTCGTGATTTTTTTTTTCCATTTTTGGGTAAGATATAAATTTATTAATAAGCGTTTGTTAAAAAAAAAATTAAATAAAAGGAATATAAAATTTTGTAAAACTGAAAAACTGGGCACATTACTTACCTACTACCTACTACCTATTTTCTTGTTTTTTATACATAGAAATCCTATTGTTTTATAGCCAGAGATACCTTCATAAACATTTGTTAGGTAAATAAATATACTGAACTGAGTGTACCGGTAGGTACATTCTAGGTAAATTAGGTACCTATATAAAAAAAATTAAAAAATAAAACTAAAAATATCAAAAATTGTCTTTTAAAAAACAATCGACGCGAATTTTTTTTATTTGGCATTTCGCAAACAAAACAAACATAAAATAATTAATTACAAAGTTTCAGTCGAATTTGTGTGAAGTGACCATTATTACCATATTGTGAACTGGGATTCATTATAGGTACGTAGGTACCTAAGTTCGATTTGGAAATGAGTCGTTTGGAATATTGAAGTGTAGGTAAAAATAGGCAAAAATTTGAAAATATTGAAATAAGCCTGGGCCAAGGTACACTATCTATTAATAGTTATTAAATCGTCACAGGAAAGAAATTGCAAAAAATTTTATTTTGCTGACACTGTCACCACACACTCTCTTGTGTATAATAATAATGAATAATGATCCTTTCCTTATTTTACAAATTTTATTCCTCGACTTTGTATGTCCTTGGAAATCAAAAATAAAAATAAAGAAAAGTAAAAATAAAAATCTGAAGTTTATTATTATTGTTTTTTTTTTTTTTTGTTTTATAAAAATAATAAAAAAATTTTAATTTTTTTTTGTTTTAAAATAAGGAAATTTTTGAAAAAAATCAATAATCACAAATCACGCACGGCACATATAATTTTTTTTTTCGCTTAAAATTTTCTTTTCTTTGCCTTTTATTTAACTTTTATGTTCTTTTAAAAAAGATAAAATAAATTAAAAACAAATAAATTTAATAAACTTACAAAATTTAAAAGTTTTATTTTTCTAAATTAAACATTTTCTTCTTTTTTTTTTTTTGTAAATTATAACTTTTTTTTTCCTCAACTAAAAAACTATCTTTCTTCTTCAACTTTAAACTTCAGCAAATAAAAATTTTTTTTAACATTCGATGTCAAAATAAAAAATTGCATGGTAGTTGAATGAAAATCTAAGCGAGGAATGAATAAGCAGCAATTGTCTAAGTGAGCAGTGAGAAATTTTCGCTTAATCAATAAAGTTTTATTAAGAGCCCTCCACTTGAAATTCTGTTTTCTATTTCTGTTTTCTATTTTTGCAGTTTTTTTTGTTTTATTTTACAGAAAATAAACGGCCGTGAAAAATGCGACAAAAATTGTACGAAAAACGCCTCTACCAGAAAATCACAAAACTATATTTGAATTTGATTTCTGTGCAGAAACTGTAATTTATCAAAAAAATTAAAAAATTCTTAGAAATAAATGAAATTAATTAAAAATTGTTTAGGAAATTAAAGAAATTCAAAATTTCACGTCACCAGCCCTGGAGAGTGGTGTTTTAGCTTTATTTCTGCGTTTGAGATTTATTATTATCTTTTTCCTTTACTTCAGAATCCAAGCAAATGTGTTCAAGTTTTTTAAAGGCTCGTTTGGGCCAAAAAACTCAAAATTTAAAAAATCCGCCTCACCTACCCTGGAGACAGTTATATAATTTCTAACATATCAAAAAATCACTTCAGTCTAGATTGTAGTAACCCTACAATCAAATCCAAACTAAGACCAATTTTTTTCAATTTTTCACAATGAGGGCTCTTAATAAACATTCTCTGCACTGCAGCTGCAATTAGATGATAATACACGCCTACAATCCCCAGTAATTTTCATTTTTCACACAAATTTATGATTGAAAATTTAATATAATTTTTCAAACAACACAGCTCCAATCCAATTAACGTTTTTGGTTTTTAAATTTTTGTGTTTGACTTAACTTAGGGCCGCGCTGTTATTAATGCTCGACTGTTCTTTTCCAAGCAACAGCATTAACAGATTTCTTTTCTACAGTCTGTACGAGTTCATGTGTATTCTGCTATTTCTCTGCATATAAAACAGATCAGCTGTTTTTATTTTTGTTTTTTGTTTTTAAAATTGACTTTCAGAAATTTTTTAAATCTTTGATATTTTGGTTGAATAATTGATATTCATTTCATATTATTATCGTTTTTGTTTCATTGTTTTGTTAGTGAATCCTAAACCCTAATTATTATTTTTTAAACGAGAAAATAAAATTTCAGTTTAATTAAAAATTGATAATTTTAACATATAAATTTAAAAAACAAAAACTTGGATCTTTTGGATAAATAAAACAAAAAACTGAAATAGATTTCAACTTTACTTGCTAGCTTAGTTATTATCATACTACAACTAGGAATATTTTATTATTACCGGCACATCATATTTTTTTATTTCAGTAGTAAACACAAAAGTAAAAAAAAAATATGTATTCAATGCAACAATTGTTTGTGAATCTTCCGGTAGTTAGATTAAATTTAATAAGATATGTGAGAAAAATTCGTCCAAACCCTGGTGCCATCATTCAAGAAAAACTGATAAATAAAGACGACTTAGAAAATGATAATCATGATATTATTGGTCATACTGAAGACTATTATGAATCTGATTTTATGAACATTCACAGAACTCGGAAACAGCATCAAGAAGAAATAAGACAACATAGTGAAAATCTTAAGTTCCAAATTATTAAACGAAAATATTTCAATGAAAAACAACCGAATTTTTTAACATTCTCAGAAAAACAACAAATAAAATTTTTACATACGCGAGATCCTAACGAATGGAATACTGAAAAATTGGTAGAAAGTTTTCCGGCTGACTTTGAAACAATAAATAAAATATTGAAAGCAAATTGGGTAAGTTGTATAAATTAATAATTTGTTTTCGATTTAAACTAGGTAGGTGCTTCTATTAGTAGCTATCTAGATATGAATAAAATTACATATAATAAAGATAATTTTTTGTTCTTTTTAGGTACCAAAGTCAAAAAAACGAATATTTATTCATGATCAAAAGGTTCTAGAAAATTGGAAATTATTTAAAAGTGGAGAATTGTTTAATCTTCCTCCACATTTAACTGAACATTTACAAAAATTTACTGATCGATGCATTGAGGATTTAAAAAATCTAAATATTGATTTCGAGGAAAACAGATTTGAAGTGCCAAGACCAGAAAAAACTGAATTTTTAGACATTGTGAAAAAGGAGAGTAGAATCGACAACGAAAAAAAATTGTTAGAATCAAAGGAAAAAATTAGAAGTGACAATTCTTCAATAAAAAATGTTCGTAATGAAGAGGAAACTTTTATAAAAGGTCACATAACTAACAAAACACCTTTGAGATTTCGAGATTTAAATTTATCATCATCTCAGAAATCTGAAGACAGTGTAATGAATGAAGAGATTGTAAACTTTTCAGCTGAAGAACAAGAAAAAAAATCTGATTTCCCTTTTAGTAATTCAACTGATGGTAAATTAATTACTAGCAATATGAATAATATTAAAAAATTTGATTCTAATGAAATAGTTTTAAGTGAAAGTGACATGCGGAAATTTGATGTAAGTTCAATTAAAGAAAAAATTTATATTCCAAAAAAAATTTGGAAAAAAGATGCTACTTATAAAGTAAACGATTGCTATTATGATTATGATGGTGAATTTCTATACCGAGTTCCTGGTATGAATAAATAAATTTTTTACTAAATTTTTATTAGATTTGTTAATTTTTTGGACATGTATCAATAGCTAATTTTTACGTATAAAGTTTCAATAAAAAAAATAAATTGCGAAAATGCAAGAAAATTTAAATAAATTCAATATTTTTTAAAGCTTATATATTTCAATGAAAAATATTACAACCATATAACACAAAATAACATTAAAAGTTGCAGATAATATTTTGTGTTTTATACATAATTATTATCACAAATTACTGAATCGATGTTTCTTCTTATTAGTTAGTACTTAACTTACAAATAAACAAATTGGCACTTAAAGATAACAAACATTTTTAACAATCTAAATTATACTAAACATTAATGACTAAATCGAAGGAACGAACCTAATAAAAATTAAAATATTAAAAAAAAATGCCTAAAGTTAGAATATAAAATTGCAGTGTAAATGAAGATTCGATTTGATATTCATAGATCACAAGCATGTAAATTAGACATTACGCTTCGCATCTAGTTGTTTGAGGTATTTTTTATAACGTATAGAATAATATTCAACAATATTTTCTTCTAAATTTATGGTAAAATGTTTTTTTAATTTCCACGAACATGTGATTAGACGATTAGAGATATGTTGTATTGATCTTTATTTTGTTGAGTTAAATTTTTTTTTTGATAAGACTGAAGTTGAATATGAAAATTGGTTATGTACAGGTATTTCATATTGTTAAAAAAGTAACTTATAAAGAAATAAATTAGTTTGATCGGCATTACAATAACTTCATAGGTATCATTATGATAAAGTATAATTACATAAAAAAAACAAGTCTTAAGCTCTTACTTCATAAACAAATAGTAAAAATAAATAATATCAAATAATGATAACAAATATCTACAGAAATTAAAATTATTTAGTTTAATCATAATCATCATTCATCATCAAAGTCCTATTAATATTAAAATAAATATCGATTCATGTCGAAAAATATAAATACCGATAACTTTCCTTGAGTATTTTTGAGCATTTCTATAAAGTATCAGCAGATTTTTTATCTTCGTACCTAATAATGGCATCTCCAATTGATTTTCTAGATGCTAAATGTATACACTTTTTTTCTAATAATAATTTTTGTTTCTTATTAATATTTTTATTATATGGGCATTGCGGTAGTTTTTGATTTTTTTTGTTTAAAATAAAATTTTTAATTGAGTTTCCAAATCTTAAATTTGGTTCAATCCCACGCAATATGTGAATTTGCAATTGCGCTTTTACAAAAACATCAGCAACATTATTGATTGATTTGTCATTACGATAAAGTAATTTCTCAATGTCACTATCACTCTTAATAATTGTAACCTTATCTTCCAATTTTTTTCTTGCTAAAAAGTAAAAACAACAAATAGCAACAATTATTATTTGATCCATTTAACTTAATATATATAAACCCGTAATTTAGTTTGTATATTAAATGATATCTTATAATCGGAATCGAAAAACTGAATAAACTAAAAGCTTATTGGCTTACCATCAACATAATCTCGACTATAAAATGAAATGACATCATAATTATGTTTGTCGAAATATCCATTGTTTTGCGAAACATCACATAAATCACATTCTTTACAAAAATTTGCAAATTTACATGGATACAGTTGAAATCCAATAGGAGAAAAAATTTGAAATCCTTGAATAGCATTCATTCTAACCTGCAAAAAATTTGAACTTTAATAATTTTTCAATTCCTTATTATTATTTGTCAACTATTATTTTAAAGAAAAGTTTCATAGCATGTAGTCAAAAATTAAGTATAGTGTTATTTTATTATTTTTATTATTCTCTCAAGTAGTTTTGCATATTTACTCTTTCGGAACCTGAATCATTTAAATAAACCTACTTGATATTTATGAAATAATAAAAAAAACTTTAATTATAATCGAACAAACATTTAATAAAAAATAATTAAAATTTTTATTCCTTACCCTGTTCAAGAAATCTGTTCTAAATATCATTGAATTAGAAGCTAAAATAACAAGACTGTCCAATCCTAATTTTGGTAATGATAAATCAGTCACAGCTAAGCTTAATATTTCATTGTGTCCATAAATGGAATTTATCATAATATCTTCATATTTCCAAACAGAGCTCAATTTTTCTGGCAACCTTATTGACAGCCAAGCTATTCGCGAACCATCCATTTTATATTTTGTAGATAAATCTATAGCAAGTGTTTTTATAAAACGGAATGGATCTGAATCACCTTTAGCAGATGATTCATTTCTATAAATAAATATCTGAAATAGTAAAATAATATTAAAAATGTCAGGTTACTGGTTTCAATAAACATGTTTATGAAAATATTACAAGCATTAAAAATGTATTGTCCTGCTTCTCCATGCAAATTTTCTCATATAATTTAATAAAATCATTAGCGTTATTTATTTGATGCTCAAATACAGGGAGCAAAATAGCAATTCTTGTACTTTCAGTTACATAAGGTGAATTGATGATCTCAACTCGCCCCAACGGTTTTACAATATAGAAGCTAAAAAAAAATTAGTTAACTTTAGTTGAGATAAATGAGTTTTTAATTTTAATTTATTGCTGTTCACACCAGTACTGTAAAATTAAAGGCTTAACATATTAACCAACATTCGAACAATTATATAAAATTTAATTAATCTTTTTAAAAAACTTTTTTTTAGCTCTATTAAAAACATACTTCAACTTAATATTTTAAAAGCCTTGCTAAGTCTTCAAGACAAGAATTCTTAATTTACCTTTTTGTGACAGGATTTAAAGTTCTTTCATCAATAAAATTAATATGAAAATGATAATCCATTCCTCTTGTTGGATCGAATCGTCTATAAATTGTATGCACAATTTTAAATGTTATTTCTGGAAATTTTTTCTGAGCGTATGTTAAGGTTATATTGAATATCCGTTCTAAATCATCGGAATCGATTCGCTTCAACGGTAGGACAGCATTTTCATGATTCGGCATAAACATATGTGTTTTATTAAGGAAATGCCAATTTAAAATATCATGTCGTGTTTCTGGCATTGCGGCTTCTGATACACCGAGTGGCCAACGTTTTTCTAAAATACTATTCGGAATAGTACCGTTTCCAATATTATAAGTTTTTTTCTCCAATTCTAAACTTTTAGTTTTTAGAATTTGTAAATGAATCTAGAATATACATTATTTCACTTAAAATATAATATTCACAAAATAATAATAAAAATTACCTTAGAAAAAAAAGAATGCAGTGTGTAGAAATCTTCAACATTTGTAATGGGATAAATTATTTGTGAATTTTTGAATTCATTATCATTTTGTAAAAGCTTCAAGTCTTTGTAAATTTTATAATTTTCGATATTGAATGATTTTACTTTAATGTCCTATAAAATTAATCAAAAAGAATAAATTTAAGTATTTTAGCTTAATAGATTAACAAATTATTTATTTGTCTTATTTTTTAAATAAAATTATTCTAATTCAAAGACAGTGTTAGTAATTAATTAAGGCTCAATTTTATTTATTATTAATACTTGCCTGAAAACTTTCTTGACAAACGGCCACTTTTGTTGAGTATTTAACACATCTACCAATATTAATACTATGAAAATTTGTGACAGCATTTCGTACACACCAATCTAAATTTGTACGCATTTTTTTAATTACACTACCGCTCAATAAAATACCAGAATTTAAATCACAATAATTGGGATGATCTGTTTCGATTCCCAGACCGTCAAAATTTGTTTCACTTAATTTTGTTCCCATATAAATATCAAATGTAACACTTAAGTGATATAACAGATTTATTATTTTTCTTGCATCTAAATAACTTGTATCTGGTGTTATTAAAAAATAATCATATTCTTCTAAATAATTATCAGCAATATATTTTAAAACATGAAATGGCCGAAGATTTTCACGCATATCTGTGAAACCAACAATATTTTTTAATCTAAAATTTGTTTTTACATTATCAGCATTGATGAAAAATTTTATTTTATTAACTAAATGTGCTGCAGTTCGATTAATAGCTGTAGCCAATGTATTTATGTTTTCCTGAGATGTCATAATTCCAATAAAAAATTTTTCTTTTATACCCAATTCAGATGAATAATATCTGGGGCGAATAAGACTTTTTGTCTGAAAAGTTAAAAATAAAATAATATTATAATAAAATTATAATAAATAAAATATTTTTAAAAATGCTAGAAAAGTTTCAAGTTGTGTTAAAACGAAAGAAAAAGTGTTTAAATAAAGTAAAATTAGATAAACGAGCCTGAAAATAAATATGTTAGATATTCGATAAAATTGATTTGAAATCTCAATATTTGATGCTGGTAACAAAATAATAAGTTTTTCAATTTTTATTTGCGTAAAACAGTAAGTATACTTTATCCAAATATAAGATTTTTTTTCGAAAATATTTACCTTGAATAATTAGGTAAAAAAGTTCTTTCAATGACTGCGTTGACTTCTTTTCTTTAATTTAGACTAAGAAAGTATAACTTATTGTTTATAAGATACTGTGACGGTGATTAAAATTAAAAACAGAATAGATCATTTCGTCCTCTTAATTTTCAATGCAATATCGATTTTCGAACTTTCGAATATTGGATTATATAACGTTAACGATATACATTTTAATATGATGGAATATAATTATGTGTATTGCGTTGTCAGAAGACAAGAGACGGGAATATTCTTGCAGTATTTTTCAGTTTTTGGAACAACATATTGTAAGGAAGTACTTGTGAATAATGGTCGTCATTGAGAGTTCTTAATTTTTCAAATACTTATATATTGATTTGTATTTAGTAAATGAATTGTTTTAGTAAAGAGCGTTTCCCTATCCGCCACCTGGGGACGCGCCCTCTAGGGATGCATCTCCCCCCGAGGGTTTAGTAAATATAAATTTAAATTTTAAATTTGGAATAAGAATCAATCGTGACTCCGTGATAGTTTTTTTTACATCTACATTCTACGTATTTATGAATTTATAGTAGATTATTGTATATGTAAACTAAATTTGTTATTAATTAAGAGTTCTGTATACACAAAAATACATTGACACGAGTCAATACTTATATCACGAGACCGAAGGTCGAGTGATATAAATTGACAAGTGTCAATGTATTTTTGTGTAAACACAGAACGAGTTGTATAACAAATTTTGTTTACATATCCAATATACTGTTTTAATGCGTAGGGGAGAGGTAGTTGCAAAGAGAGAATATTTTTTCTTCTCATTTTTTCTCATTTTTTTTTTTGTATTTGGCTGTATTGAAATATTGTGAGAGATATTATGTTTGTTTAGGTATTACGTAATATTCAATACGAAACATCTAAATGATTTCATTATTTACGCTGATGCATCTAAATTTTTTCATTATTTACGCTCATGCATCTAAATTTTTTCATTATTTACGCAGATGCATCTAAATGATTGCATGTGTATTGACTCATATAATACTCCATTTAGTGATCTAAATTCTATAGCACTAAATACAACATAACGATCCCCAACGCATTAAAATATATTATTATGTCGATTCTTATATAGATTATTTATTCAATCGCACATTAATTATCATTTGAAAAATTTTATATACATTCTATATTTATTGCGATACTTACGCACCATATTTTAATTCAAAAGATCCCGGAATAAATTCCCAGAGTAAAAAAATTCTTAGAATTTTTTTTCTCATGCATAAGTATAACAAAATATATAATTTTATAAAATCTTATCCAGACGTCTGGATGTTTAGAATGAAGCGAAAAGATTTTTTTGCTCTCTTAAAAATATAAATATTATTCTAACAAGAATTCAATTAAAAGTTGGTGAAAACAACATCGTGGATTCTTATCTAAAAAAAATTCGCAGTTTCAATTCTTCTATAATTTATTTTTTATAAGTAAGTAAGTATGGTTTTAAAGTACATTCATATGGAATACATTTTAGCATTAATTAAAGCGAAATTTACTTCAGTCCTACATTAATTACAGATAGCCCATAATAATTTAAGGTATTTCGTCCTATAAATCTCATTTCTAAATTTATATCTTTTTTGATCCAATTAAGTAATCATTTCTGATTTAGATACTCTAAAGTATTCGTCAAACTTCAAAATTAAACTTTGGAATTATTTCTTTGGAGTAGGAAAAATTAATAAAAAAAAAAAATATACATAGTTGTATGTATATATATGGGTGGTCAACATGTGTCAATTAATTTCAGTGTTTTGTTGGCAGGAAATGAAACAAAGATCATTTTATTTAACGAGATACTTTTTTAAGCTTTTAAAAAAGTTTATGTGTGAAGTACGTATTCTTTTTTTTTTTTTTTTAATTTATGTCGCTATTAAGAAACCTATTGAAAATTATTGTACAATCAGTTTTTTTTTTTTTTCAAATCAAAAGAAATTCAATACTTTATTCCTGCCATTATTTTTTGTCGCATAAAATTAGAGGGCAATTTTTTTTATTATTTTTTGAATTATTTTGTATTTAAAAATTCAATCTGAATTTTTTTTTTATGTTGCAATTTATGCGTGATTTATGAATTTATGAATAAAAATTATAGTAAAAAAAAAGTAAAACAAATAAAAAAGCTGCAATTTTGTTAAATTGACAGTAAATTTTATTTTTTGTTTAATTTATCAAAGTCATTAACTTATTGATTCGTTTTGGTTCTTGTAAAGGAATAACGTGACTAATCAAAAAAAAAAAATTGCTTTTTTACAAAATCTAGGGTTGTTAACGATATCTTATGCTTTTAGGTTTTTATAGGCCCATTTATGTACAAAAATTGTATTTATTTGCCCATTTTTGTACAAAAATTGTATTTATTTGCCCATTTGTGTATAAAAATTGTAAATAAATACAGATTAACAACTCGAATTGAAATTAATCAATGTTGGTATAAGAACTGGTTCAAAACAAGAATAATTTAATAAATAAACAACAAACTTATTTTCAAAATCATTTCTCAACAGAGGTCTGAATAAAAATAACCAATTTGTAGCTCCTTTAAAAGAAGTGGTGAAAGAAATTTTTTTTTTTTTTCATCGCAAATCAATGGAATTTTTCGTGCATTTATTTTCTCAAATAAATAACGATAATTAGGTATGTACATACATATATTTTGAACATTTCCTTAAGGCTTTTAAGTTAAAAATGAAATTGGTATATTTATTGATAAAGAAAAAAACAAAAGAAAAACACATCACAGTACAATTATGATAAAAAAAAAAAATCTAAAAATAAAAACTTCGAGAAAATTAAAACTAAAAAGAAATTTAAGAAGCCGAAGAACGTGGTAAGAAAATTTAGGTATGTAACTAAAAATTCTTAGTGCAGGAAAATTGCACTGTAATTTTGTGCTTTTAAATTTCAATGTAGGAAAACTTATTTTTGTATTTATGTACATTTCTATAATGTATAGTATAATGTTAATTGAAAATTTATTTTTGAGTTCTCACACTATTTATAAAGTTAATGTTAATTCTACCTAAAAAGAGTTGTTTTCCTATATCTATGTTGTATATAGTATTGAGTTCGGTATAATTATACTTGATAAAAAAAAAAAGAGAAACACTATTTAAAATATTTAAAATAGATTCCATTAACGTTTTTCTTAATTGAAACGGAAAATAAAAAACCAATATCATGGAATCTTTGAAAAAATGTGTGTAATAAATGTAATAAAAATAACTATTTATTTAAGTATTTATATCTTTTATTTTTCTAAAGACCAAAGATACAACTATGCAATTTGACCTGGTTGGTGTTTTTTTTTTTCATGTTCATTAAAATAATATTTTATCTTAAATTGTACAAAAGTTATTTAAGCATATTATTATATTTATGAGGACAAATTTTATTATGCTCAGACCACACTTCTAAATAACCTACATGTTATTCAAATGTTCACATATCTTGTAACAAAATTAATGAATTTCACTTATCGTGAGATGTGAATTTAGAGAACAAGACATTTATGTATATGCTAAAAAGTTAAAATAAAAATAAATCATAGTTTCCTCTCCAACTGAAAAAAAATAAAAAATAAAAAATTAAATAACAATAAAAAAGTAAACTACATTACACTTGAAAATTAATATTATAAATTTTGAAGTGTTTTTTAAATAGATTTTTAAGCGAAAACACTTTAAGAAATAGAAAATGTGTAATGAAAATAAAAAGGGTCGAGTTTTTTTTATTTTTAAACAAAATTATTTCATATTTTCAAATTTTTTTTTTAAATAATGGAAATTCAAATCTGCTTTACAGATTTTTCAAGGGATTTTCTAATTATATTCTTTTTCAATTATGAATACCATATACCACACATTTAAGACTTGGTTTTTTCAAATTATAAAATATGTATAGGAATTAAAAAATTAAATTTATTTTATAATTTTTAAATTGGTGTTATGAATAGATTATCATAAAATATCATGATTCATAAATCATAATAGTAATTCGTATGATTGCAATGTGTTTGAGTGTTTTTTTTTTTGCTCTTCTATAGCAGTTTAATAAATTTTAAAGAATTGAAAAATTCTCACGAATTTTTTGTTTATTTATTTTTTACTTATATAAAATTTATCCATACTTACATATGTTTTTTAAAAATCTTTTTTTTTTCACCGAATTTCTTTAAAAAATTTCATAAGAACATACATAATATTGGTTTTAATTTCCATTGATATTGTATAATGTAAATACTTAGTAAATTTCCGGAAAATCGTTGACACATTACGTGGCCCTTGTTGCCGATTTTAGGAATTAAATGCAATAAATTATAACTAGATTTAATCGAAAGTTATCAATGTTTCACTTAAAAGTTACAAAATTCAATTACAAAACGCTAGGTTAGCATATTCACTGAAACATGTTCTTCAACCTTACGAAATAATCGAGTGTAAATAATAATTCATCTTCGTAAGCTTAATTATAGATTTCATAGGTATACTTACTTAATAAGTAAGTGCGTGATGAGAATTGGCAAATAAGTATTAGTTACAGCAATTATTAAAATTAATGGGCAAATAAATGTTTATAAAATGAGCGAGAAAAAATATAAAATTGATTTTATTAAACAATAAAAATATGCTAATGTCGTACATTTGAATTGAATGTAGGACGATAGTTTTGATCTCAAAATTCATTGCATTTTACTGGTATGAAGAAAAAACATCTTAAGTGCTTAATGATTTTTCCGCTTCAAATTATTCATTGTTTTTTTTTTTTGTTTAAATAAAAATTTATTTGTTTCTTTATTAAGATTCGCGCAATAAAATTTAAAACTATGTAGCATCTTATTTACATTCCTAATATTTGTACATTATTTATTAAAATTTTACAAACAAAAAGTACATTGTAGTTCTAAGTATATATATATAAGTATATATATCTTAAATAAAGATTTACGAAAAGAACTATTTTTGTGAATGGAAAAAATAATCTTACACTTACTATAATAGCGTAAATTATGAATGAATTAAAGGAAAATTAATAATTAAATTAAATATCTAATTAAAATGTATTTCTTTCTTATCAAGAAGAAAATATTAATTAATGAAAAATCTAAGTTAATCTAAGTAAGGACAACAATAAACATAGTTTTTACGAAAGTTCCTAGTTGAAGATCACAATCAAAGAAAGTCTTGTACATATATTGTAGTTACTGTTAAATTGCTTAGTAGAGTGAATAAAAATCTTGTGTTAGTATAACTTCTTCAACTTTCAACGAGTGAATTATTCCTAAGTGTAAGAAATTTTCCAATAAGACTATTAATGAATATTTATACTTATTTGATATTTCAATATTTTACACAGTAAGTATTCATTTTATAAATTTATATTTATGTACCTGTTACTTAAGTATATTTATATGATAAATTGCATCTATGCTGAAGAGATTCTTGACCGTATAATAAGTAAACAGTAATCAGTGTTTTTATGGTATTTTCATCATTATTTAAATTATAAATTTTTTAAATTTATTAGCGAATAACCTCCGCGAATAACATTAGTTTTTTTTAAATAACATTGTCATTAAAATAAACATTGACTTTTGTTGTAATAATTGCTAAAGTGCACAATAATTAGATGAACTTTGTATGAGTTAAAAATAATAGAAAGTTGTTATACCATATTACTTATGTTATGTCATTCAATCTTAACACTACATTAATAGACTAATGAACTCTTATAATTAAAATTGTTATTATTGTACAATTAGTATTGCAACTATTGTTTAAGTTTTTATTTTGAACTAAGTATTTACTTACATAATTGATTCTGAGTTATTTGGAAATTTCGGGAATAGTAAAGGATGTTTAATTTTTATCAAAAGATTTTATTTTATATAATGTGCTTACATAAGTATGCTTTGAATTTCAGTCCGAAATTATTAAAAATTTAATTCGGACTGATAAATTTCGCATCTTTCTATACGCAAGTTTAAATATTAAATTCTCAGCTTGATATGAAAATAATGTAACTAAGTATGTACTTATATTATCATTAAAAATTTGATAAGAATTTTTTTTCTTTACACAATTTTTTGTCAACATAATTTCCAAAGAAGAATAAATGATTTTATTGAATTTTAATAGTTTAATGTTTTGATTGGCCGACCTTATAAATAATCTGAAATAATCTTTGGCTCATTTCAAATCAAAAATAATAAAAATAAATGCTGATAAAAAACTAGTATAGATAAGTATTTATATTAAATTTTACACAAAGGATAGTAAGTAAGTACTATGAATAATCTGAATAAGATAGATATATACCTACTTACTAACTACTGTATTTAAAAAATCCAAGAAACAAAAAATGTCATATTCCACATTACACTTACCTGTTTTTTCTTTGCTGTCAGCGGCTTATTAATTAAATTTAAATGTGGCTCAAAATCATCACCAAAATCAGATAAAGTTGCAGCAACATCTTCAATTGCATTTTCACAAAAATCCAAAGTCAAAAATTTAAAATCCAATGAACTTAAAAATAATCCAATCACTAGACCAGTCACAAAATAATAATTACGAAAATTGATCGATGTCCTCTTCATGTTTTTTTTTTTTTGTTTTTTTTTTTGTTCTTCTAAAACTAAATTTTTCCTTTGTCAAAATTAAATCAAAGTTGTTTTTGTGTAGATACTACTCCAAATTGCCACATTTTTTTTTTGTTGCTCATCAATTTATCTTTTATTTAAATTTTTAATTTTATTCATGAAATTTTGTTTGCAATCATCTTATATTTTCTTTTTATTCCTGCAACTTTTAAATTTCGTTTAAAGTATATAACGTAGAAGTGGGTATAGTTAGGATTAAGGCTGAATACGTATACTTTAATTTTTTATATGCTAGTTAGATATAGTTTCGTAAGTACCTACATAAGATCCTCGAAGATGAAAATAAATATGGACCTGGGTTGCCAAGTTACTTAATACGAGGAAAATGCAAAGAAATGAGAACTCAATGTCACTCTGGCTGTCTATTCCTAGATAAGAGTACTATATTTATTCTTTTAGTAGGCTGTAAGATCGGTTTGGTTAAAAGTTTCTGACATAGGAATGCCCAGGTATTTTTGAAAGTTAATGTAGCTAGGTACCTACAAGTAAATTGATAGACTTTTCATAATAAAAAAACGAAAAATTATGTGTATTACAAAAAAAAAACCGAAGGTGGTTGAAGTTGAAAGACCACAAATTTAAATTTACTTAGATAGATATTTACATATCTATCTGTGTTAAAAGGCCCAAAAATTAAGTAAGGTAAGTGAAGGTAAATAGATAGGTACCTATAGGTATACCTAATTCAGTTAATTTTAATAAAATAATGAATAAACTGAAATATATCTATAATAAAAAAAAATAACTCGGTGATCATATTAGATTGATTAAATCAATTTATAGACTTAAGGTACCTACGCAGGTAGATTAGCAAAACAAAAATTCGTGATCATATTAGGTTAGTTAACTCAAAATTTTTGCTCAGTCGACACAATATACACAATATATATAACACAACAACAACGACAATAACATAAAAATCATCAATTTTTTTTATTTATTTATTTTTAAAATTATTTTCTGATTTCTGAACTGAACTGAATGTAAATCAATTTTTTTTTTTTTTCTTTTTTAATTAATAATTAATTAATCCATTTTAAATATAATTTTTTTTTTTAATATTTAAAAACTAAATAATTTATCATACTTATAATATTTATAATTATTAATTTACAATTTTAATTTAAGTTATTTTCTTTTCTTTTTTATTTATCAAAAAAAAATAAAAGCCGAATAATAAAAATAAAACAAAAACAAAAAACAACCTCTCCACTCAAAACTTCAAAAACAAATGAAACAGAATAATCTGTGAAGAAAAATTTTAATAAAATGCAAAAAGAAAAAATGCAACACGTACTTTGCAGATACAGCTGCACAATAAACATTTCTGAAATTTTTTTATATTTACATTTTCTGTAGAACTTATTTATAAATTACGTTATGTAGAAAAGATATATCATAAATTTAATATATATTATAAATTTATGTATTATATATAGTTTCTGGGTGGGACTTAATATTGTAATAACAATGGCCACAATATCTCCATTTAAATATTCAAAAATAAATATACAGAAAAAAAATTCTTCTTCACAAATTGCAAGTATTGTAGTGTCCCAGGGTAGTTTAGTAAACACATTTGGGGCGACAACGACAACGACAGTGACTATCAAAAAATAATAGAAACCATATATTTGTATGAGAATGAACACAATTGAGACGACTGGCGACAAACGACATTGTCGCCTGGCGACAAATTAGAAATGTTTCTATTTTGTCGCCGGGCGACAACGACAACCATATATTTTTTTTATTTATTTTTCTATTTGGGGACTGTTCACATATTACGTAACGCTTTTTTTGCCGTTTTTTAACCCCCCCCCCCATAGTAACAGATCGTAACAAATTCCGAAGACCCCCCCCCCCCCCCCCAGAAGAATAACGTAACAAAAGTTAAACACTTTTTAAATTACTTTTTGAACAATTTTTTTATTCGAATAATCAAAACAAAATTCATTATAACTTAACAAATATTCAAACCCCCCCCCCCCCCTAGGCCGTTACGTAATTTGTGAACAGCCCCTTGTTTATTTTTTTCCTATTTATTTATTTCGTCGGCAATCGTCGCCGTCGCCGTAATTGTGTTCACTCGAGTGACATCGCTGTCGTTGTCGTTGTCGTTGTCGCCCCCAATTGTGTTTACTCAATAAGACGGACAGACAGGAAATTAAAACATATTGTTCGTTTGTTTTAATTTTTAATGGAGTTAAGAAAAGAAATCAATTCTTGAACTAAATTTTTGCAAATTCTTTTTTTCGCCTCAAAATAAAAATTCTATAAAGAAAATCATTTAAAATTTATTAATTTGATATCTGTGTATTGTAAGCTTATAAATTTAGAAACTAGATGGCATGATCTAATAAAACTACAATTATTGCTTTCACCTCCTTTCATAAAAAAAATTCTGCATTTTTTCTGTTAAACGAGTTGTCAAAATGTGTGTGTCATTCATGTCAATTTATTCATCCAACAGCAGTATAAAGCTAAGTCAGTGGAATTTATTTTTCATATATTTTTTTATTTTTTAATTAAATTTAATTTTTTTAAAATAAATTTAATAAATTAAAATTATGGATAGCAAAGGAAGAAATGTCATAGTTTGCGATAATGGGACTGGAGTAAGTTTTTGTTTGAATAAAATTTGATTTAAAAAGAAAACTCAAGTGCTTTGAAAAAAAAACAAGTAATTTTTTTATTGATTTCCTTCCATGGCGAATGACACATTTTCCAAATGGGCTGGGTTTTCTTTTTTCTTATCTTTCTGAGATTATGTTTTAAAAAAATAAATAAATTTTAAAGATATACCTATCGAATTAGATATTTCATTAAAAAAGATTTTCATTGAAAAAAATAAAGTGGAATATAAAAATTTATTCAATTTATTATTCACTTAAAAACTATTGTTTATTGACCGGTTTCATTTTTTCAATGAAAATTTTATGTACCTACCTACCCCATAGACCTACATAGAGAAATGATAAGTATTGAACCTAAAAATACCTAATTAGAAATAGCTACCTACATATGGACAATGTTTAGATATTCGTATTTGAAATCATACCTGATCCAGATTTAGGCACCTAGGCTACGAATAAATACTAAAGGAAGAGTAAATCCAGCTCTGGAATGAAGTATCTCTCTTACATATTTAGTGAGACCAATACATTTACAGTACAGAACAGATCGATGCACCTAGGTATATATATTTTTTGTAATTTTCTAAAATTTGGGCAGGCTAATTATTTTCGAACCTATTCATTACCTTTCAGGTAAATTTTATCTGAACTGAAATTGAATCGTCAAACTGACAATTCAACTCTTGGGAAGGTATCTACCTATATCATATCTATCTGTATCTAAAAATTATTCTATCATTTTTTTTCGAGAGCAGATAGTTTTCATTTTCGATACTTTCTTTTACATTATTTCAATTGAAACCCACACTTAACTGCAGTTTTCAAGTACTTATAGTTTAAATCAATAATATTTTTTCAAACAAAAAATAATATTCTTTTTCTAATATTTTTAGTTTGTTAAATGCGGTTATGCTGGAAGCAATTTTCCGGCCCATATTTTTCCATCAATGGTTGGTCGTCCGATAATTCGAGCTGTCAATAAAATTGGTGACATTGAAGTTAAGGTAATTTAATATAGTTTTCTATTAAGTAAAACTTTTTAATTGTTTTATCAAACATTTAGAAAAAAAAAAACTAAATTTAATTATTATTATAAATTAAATATTAAAAAAAAAAAAAACAATGACTTTATTTTTAATTTGTTTTTTCTTTTTTTTTTTTTTTCATTTATGAAAAACAAAAATACGTATTTATTTCCAGGATTTACATGTTGATGTAAGTCTTATTGCTTTAAGAAAAAAAAAAAATGTGTTTTTTAATTAGCTCTCCCATTATTTAATGAAATATTTTTTTTTTTTCCTTTTTATTAATTTAATGTTCGTGATTTTTTTCTTGCTAATTTATTTTTTATAAATTTTTATTTGATGTTTGATTCTTTATTTAACTTGTTTTCTTTTTTAACGAAATATCATTGCGAAATCTGTGTCATGCAAGTTCGTTGCATTTTTTCGTATTATTCCAATTTTTATGTTCTGGTTTTTTTTTTTTTTTTTCTGTCATGTTAGAAAATAGCAATTTTTTTTTATATTAACAAGATTTTTAAGATTTCAACCGAGTAAAGTATTTTTTTTCAATTAAATATTAATGTCGGTCGTATTATTATTTTGAAATCTAATTTTTATTGTCTATTTCTATGTTCGGTTAAAACTTTTATTATGATATGTTAAATAATTGTATCTTTTTTGATATTCTTTATGTGAAATATTTTTAAAGAGAAAAATGAAGGGACTAAAGACTTAATTGAAGTATCTTCACGTCATGTCAAATTTTCTTCTCGCAACTTACCTTTTTTTGGTATAAAAATAATAAAAATTTTCTTTGAACGAACAAGCAATTCAAAACCCAAATTAATTTCAGATTTCGAAACCGTAAAGTTTTTTTTTGTACCTACTCTATTTGTGATGCTTTTTTTTATAATAATCATTTGAGTTTTTTTTTTTAGAGAATGAATTAACAACATTCCAGTGAGTTGTGCAAATTGATTTATTTTTCGCTTGAATTAGTTTTTTGTCCTAAAGATTTTTATAATTTATTTTGACTTGATCTATTTGATTTTGAAAGCCTTAAATTTTATTATTCTATTGCTTTTAGTTAGTCATATTAATTTTAAGCTCTGATTTGGCACTTAAAATGAAATAAATGTGCGTTCTAAACCGATAAACGTTGCCACAATGTGATAATTTTATTCTGAATTATCTTATATTTTTCGGAATTTCGGAAATTAATAGTAAATGAAATCTATAATGGAAAGATTTTCTCAATTGATTAAAGTAAAAAAATATTAGCATTTTTCGGTGCTATGCTATAAAACCTAATTGGTTCTTGAAAAAATTATTTTATACAAAAAAAAGTAGAAAAGTCCTTCCTTTATTTCACATTTTTTACTTTTTTCTTTATTTATTTATTAATTTTTTTTTTAATAGACTATTTTTTTTCCCACAGATTGTGTTAATTTTAGTTAAATTAACTTAAACGCATAATCAGAATTTTTATTTTCATATTCAATTAAAGACTTAATTTAATGATAGATTTATTTTTCGACGTTGCTTATTATTTTTATTAGTTTAATTTCGAAAATTCTCATATTACTTCACACATTCAAAATATTGCATGTAAATTGAAATTATTTTCATTTATATTTATTTTGCACTAACACGCATCTTCCAGATTGGTAAATTACCAAATTTTAACATAAAAATCACTTTTTTGTTGTATTATAAATTTTCGATTTACGAAAAAAAAGAGTCTTTTTATCTGATCTCATAAAGTTTTTATCCCTTTTTTTACTTTCATTTTAGACTGGCTTATTTGAAGCAGAATTAATTTTTTTTATTAACATTGAATTGTTTATGTATTCTCTTAAAATAAGTCAGCTGATTTCACGATTTTATAAATATACTAATATATTATAATTTAGATTGAATATGTCTTTCAAATAAAAATCCATCAAATTTTTTTGTGTTTACATAAAATTTAGGATTTAATGGTTGGAGATGAGGCATCACAATTGCGTTCTTTGTTAGAAGTTTCATATCCAATGGAAAATGGTGTTGTTCGAAATTGGGAAGATATGTGTCATGTGTGGGACTATACATTTGGACCCAAAAAAATGGATATTGATCCAATAAATACAAAAATTTTATTAACAGAACCACCAATGAATCCAACCAAAAATCGAGAAAAAATGATCGAAGTAAGAAACTTAAGAAAAAGAATTTTTTTTTTTCAATGAAATATGTGAGTAAAAATCAATATATGTATTGAAAAATGATTTGTATAATGAAATGATTGATTTTAGTTTACAGCGAATCAGAGACAGAGATAATAAATAACACAATCCGACAAACAGTAGTCTCGTTTAAAAAGAAGATAAATTTGGGAATTATATTTAAAAAGGGAAAAATAATAAATTTTCTAGTTTTAGATTAGACGGATAACAAAAAAGATTTAAGTTTAATGTACATAATTATTATGAATTTTGATTCCCACTACTAGACTTGGCCCTTAAGCTTAGATATTATATTTATTTTTCATACATTGAAATCCCATTAATTTAGCTTGATATAAAATAAAAAAGTTCAGGGTTGGGGCCTACAAATTTCCTTAGTACGAAGAACATTTCGCTTTATTAGTTTTGTATTATTTATTTTAATTTGCTTATTTTTTAGGTGATGTTTGAAAAATACGGATTCGATTCGACTTATATTGCAATTCAAGCAGTATTAACATTATATGCGCAAGGCTTAATTTCAGGGGTAGTTATTGATTCCGGAGATGGTGTTACGCATATTTGTCCTGTATATGAAGAATTCGCGTTGCCACATCTAACAAAACGATTAGATATTGCTGGCAGAGATATAACTAGATATTTAATTAAGGTGCTTAGAAAAATTTTCCTTAAAATAAAATTTATTACAATCGCTTTTCATAATTTCAGTTACTTTTGCTGCGCGGATATGCTTTTAATCATTCTGCTGACTTTGAAACGGTTAGAATGATGAAGGAAAAATTATGTTACATAGGATATGATATTGAAATGGAACAAAGACTCGCATTAGAAACAACTGTTTTAGTTGAATCTTATACGGTAAGGGACTTTTATTTATTTTTTCAAAAACATAAAAAAAATATTGCTATGATATTATATATAGTTATTGAATTAAATAATTTTTTTGATCCATATAATATTAATTATTTTACTCCGTTTTGTTTGCATTGTTTTGCATACATTGTCTGAAAAATTTTATTTTATTTAATTTAATCAATACTTCCAAACTCTAGATTTTTTTAATTAAACTTAAATATATTTTTTTTTTAATTTAATTTTTTAGCTACCAGATGGACGTATAATAAAAGTTGGTGGTGAAAGATTTGAAGCTCCTGAAGCATTGTTTCAACCGCATTTAATAAATGTCGAAGGCCAAGGTATAGCTGAATTAGTTTTTAATACTATTCAGCAAGCCGATATTGACATGCGCCCAGAATTATATAAACACATAGTATTGTCTGGTGGGTCGACAATGTATCCTGGATTACCGAGTCGCCTTGAAAGAGAAATTAAACAACTTTATTTGGAGAGAGTTTTGAAAAATGATATAGACAAATTATCGGTAACATTTTAATTTAATACAAATGATTTGATATTTCATCATTTAAAATCCCTTTATATATTATATATCTCTACTAATAATATATACTAGCAAACATTTTACATAAATAAGAAAACACAATAAATATTTTCTTCGTGTGGAAAGAATTATTTCTTTCAATCATTTTGTGAAAAGTAAAAAACATTTATTGTATTTTGCGAAAAATTATAATTCGATGATTTTACTTAATCTGTGAAATAATTTTTGTTGAATAATTAGTGAAAATAAGCTGACTAAGGTTTCCGTCAAACAAAATACATTGTAATTTGATTTCTAGTTATGAATCGAAATATTTCAGAGAATTTTATTCCCATTTATAGTATAATCTTGTATAATAAACAATTGCCTTTATTTATTAGCCACATTTCAATTTTTAACTAATGTTGTTGGATTTTAAATGAAACAAAAGAAAAAAAGACAAGTCAAAATAATAATTTTTTATTAAAAATTTTAACTAAAATTTTTTTCTTTTATCATTAGAAATTCAAAATCCGAATTGAAGATCCACCCAGACGAAAAGATATGGTTTTTATTGGAGGAGCAGTATTAGCAGAAGTAACAAAGGATCGTGATGCATTTTGGATGTCTAAACAAGAATATCAAGAACAAGGTTTAAAAGTCTTACAAAAGCTGACAATGCGCACACATTGAAATTAATCTTAAAATGGATTTGATTTAAAATCATGAATTTTTGGTGAACTTTTTTTTTTAACTTTTTCTCCAATTTCTTTTGAATGTAATATAATTTTCGCAGTATCTAATTACACAAAATTTTCAAATTAGTATGAACTTTACGTTAAGTATACTGTTATTGAAATTTTATACCAATTTTGTTTTATGTAAAAAAATATTATTTCCAAATAAAATTCTTAACACTTAAAAAGTTTATAATAACAGTTCGCGAAAGTTGTTAATGTTTTTTGGCTAATGGCAAATAAATAGTAAACAATTTTATTCGAGAGTAAAGTCAATTTTAATGAAAATCTATCCAACATTTACTAAAATAACAATATTAAAAATAAATTTTTATCTTTTCTTAAAAGTGATTTGCATTTAGGTATAAAAAAGGATATTTAATCTGGTTGTGGTTTGATGTTGTAAATGTCTTAATTTCTGAAAAGTTTGTTAGCTTAATTTACATGAATTGCATAACTATAATAATAGTAATAATGATGATAAAATTAAATTACACTTTGACTTTATTTTGTATTAAATTTCGAAGTTTTAAATTTATTTTATTTGAAAATTTATCTTATTTCTTAGCACACCCTTAGCTATAAATCTTCAACGAAAATATTAAAAGAATATCTTACTTCAAATATTTTAATTAATTTATGAGAACATACGAATACAAATTCCATAAAATACTAGTGTTTTTGTAATGTCACGAGTGTAAGCAGAGTCACTTATGAAAATTAATATCAATTTTTATCAGGAATGTATAAATAAATATTTGATAAAAATGTACTGTCAAGGCTAACTTATATAAAGATCATTATAAAATTTCGAGGTATCTAATTAAAAAAAAAATTGTAAATGTTCTCAATTTTACTGCCATTTTTTGTTCAAAATAACAATATTTGTTACTTTGGTTTGATACTGGCATCAAGTTTTTCAATCTTAAAATAAAATAAATAATAATAAGACTTTAAATCTAAAATCTATTACTTTTTTAATTTTATTAGCAGAGTATTTTCTACAGTTTTAAGTTCGAAAAGAAAATCACATAACAATATGTGTTCAAAATAAGAAAGTCGCACATTAGCAGAGGTGCACTATTTGAACTGTGAATAATGTATTATGATTATCTACTTAAGTTTTTAATAATAAGTGTTAATGTTAGACATTTAATTGAAATTATACATAAATAGTTATCTAGTAATATTATTTTATAGGATTAAAAGCATTTGTAATTTTTATTAACATGTAATTATGATTTATTAATAATAAATTATAAAATTATAACATAAATTATAAAATTATAACATAAATTATTGATTGGTCTTTTGTCTTATTTAATGTGAGAATTAAATTACAGTTTTTATTCGTTTTTTGTTTCGGAGGAAACAATATTGATATAAATTCTAGAAGTTTGGTGAATCAGGTTTGTAATTTGGTAATTAAAAGCAAAATACCCTTTAGTCAGAATCTACTGTATGTAAGTGTAAGATGGTAGTTAATGATAACATTTTTTAATCAAGACCAAATACTATGGTTCTGAATATGGATGTTGATTTTTCGTTTTTTTTTTTAATCAAAGGATTATTATTTTAAATCAAAGTATCTTACTTAATACATAATCAGATTTGCTAATCCTACTCAAAATATTCAGCTCTTTAATTATTTCATTTTATGATATATTTCTCCTTGAAAGTAAAATAATAATTAATTTTATAATTCTAATTTTTAATCGGCTTTCTGGAATTTTAAAAATATGTATTTGCAATTTAAAACATTTTTTAATTTCATCAAACTTTTATTTTTCCCATTTTGATTTTCAAAAACAATTTTGCAATTATGTTTTTAAATATTCATATAATAATTATAGTAATTTTTTAAGATAATTCTATTTAGCATTATAATTTTTAAAATATAGTAAATTTTATAATTTATAATTTTCTTCTTTTTTTTATTAATTTTTTTTTTACACACACTTTGGTTATTGCTGTATTTTCACAAATTTAGTTATAATTTTTTTTTTTTTGTTTTTTTTTTTATAATATTCATTTTATGTAATTAAAAATTAAAACTATTTTATTATCTGTATAATTTCTTTAGTTTTTTTTTTAACTAAATTTCTTTTTCTATTAAAAAAATTATATTAAATGTTTGGACAAAAAAGTCACCAAATAATTTCGTTAATTTATTTTTTAAAGAAAGTTTGGCAATTTTCCTTATGTTATTAAATTGTGATAAACACTTGTAAAAATTGTTTGCGGTAACTTTTTTATACCTTAGAAAAATAATAAGATAACATTTTAAATATCAGTTTGTATTTGTGTAATCAATGAAAAAAGCTAAATTAAATGTAAAGCATAGTTTTATTTTAGGATTAAAATATTTTATTTTGCTTTATGAATAATCATAATATTTAGGAATATTTTTTCGAACTTCATGTTTGTGTCATATTTGAATGATAACAATCTTAGTAAAATGATTGGAAGATAAATAAATATCATCGATTTTATTGTAAGATACCAAAACTCGTATCTGAAGTTTTGAAATAATAATGAATTATTTTTTTATAATATTAAACATTCATTCATTAGTTGCTAGTGTAGAAAGCTGCGGGAGAATCACATTTCGAACTAACAAACTAGAGTTTTGCTTTAAACAATAAAGGAGTTAATAATCGTTTTATTGATAATTAAATATATAGTATATACAAAAAAATCTTCATACATCATACTGAGATCTAATTTTAATGATGGAAAATAAGATAATATTTCATATCCGGAACAGTTTTCAACAATTAGTATTATTGAAAATTTATAATTTGTACAATACAAACTGATATATGTTTTTCTTTTTATTAAATTTTTATTTCTAATCAATATTTTTTTTTTTATAAAAATGTAATTTAAAATATTAAATAATATAAATTTAACTAAAAAAATTTTAAATATTAATTTTATAGTTTACAAATAAAATTCGTTGCTTTTGATTATAAAGTTTTTTATTTAACAAAAAAAAAATTTAATCAATTAGACATCACATAGGTTTTCTTTTTCTAAAATTAAAAAAAAAACTATAATAAAATTATATTGAAATTATTTAAATAAAAAAACAGACAAACTTTCTTAAAGACTAAAAAATTTTAAAAATAATAAATAATTAATTTAAGTTTACTTTATATTTATGTAGATAAAATTTGAAAAAATATTAAATAATATAAATATTTTTAAGATACTATTAAAGTAATTTTTAAATTGAATTTATCCTGTGAAAAATTTTAGTTTAATTCAATTTCAACATACTGTCTGTCGACCAAGAATGTGTTTATTTTATTTCAAAAAAGAAACAATGTGATTAAAATTGTTATTTTAGAAACAATTTTTGGAATGCTGCATTTTTTTTTTATATTATTCTTTTCTTTAATTGATGCTATAAAGGATAATTACCAGAATAATTTCTTACGTTTAAAAAATACTTTAAAGGCATCCGTGCAGAATATTTTAAAAATATGTATATTTAAAAATCTACTGTTAAGTCACACTTCGGTTTAAGTATTCTGAATTTTATAAAAATTTCAGAAAAGGCATACCATATATATATTTATATTTAATATAATAAGTTAAAATATATTTTTTCAAGGCAAACAGTTAACGTTTTCTTTTAAATAGTTTAAGTAATTAACATTTACGCTACTTAAGGCATTATACTAAAAATGTTGCTTTGAAAGTTCTTATCGAGGTTTTTGATCGATTTTTTTGTTATTTATTTCTTTATTGACACTTTTTGGACACCTACCGTAAATAGGTATAAAAAACAATTACATACTTATTAAAAAAATTACAATTAATTATTTTACTGTAAAAAAAAAATTTGAATTTTTCTCATTATTCAAAATAAAAATGTTAAGAATAAAAAATTATTTTTCAAGTAGTTTTTTAATACTTCCATATTCGTAAAAGTTAAGAGTTTTATATAATTATTATTACTTTTTATTTTTGTATATTATTTTGAAGTCAATCATAAATAAGAAGGCTTAGATAAGAAGTTTAACCTTATACATATAATGTTACATGTAATGTACATACAATTCAATAAGAACTTTCATTAAATAAAGTATTTTTAGACAATTTTTAATTAAAAACTATTCAAATACATTGTTTTTATTATTATAGTTTAATTGTTGTATTATATATTTAAATTTTATAAGATATTATTCTATATACTAATTATGTTTAAAAGCTATTTTAAGTACATATTTTGAAAAATATTAAGCTACTAAAATCATGCATTTATTAATCTTAATTATTATGAAAAATTGAAAATCTAAACAATAATGGTTGGTTCTACCAAATTTTATCTTTGCATTTTTTTTTTTTTTTTTAATTATTCTTATGTCTAAGATTTTATTTTCAATAGCTAATTTAATTTGTCATATTATCGTTGTGACTAAAAACTCGTTATTTTAAATATTTTGTTCATTGCGCGCATAATATTAAATTCATACATTAAAAACATTGACTAGAGAAAATTTTCATTTATTTTGCAAAGAGAATCAATAAATATTATTCTTTCATTAAGCCCAAGCAAATCAATCAGCAAGAGATCTCCATATTATCTATTATTGTTTATGATATTAAGAAGCTGTAGCAGTTTAGGGAGGTACATAAAATCTACTTTTTAATCCCCAATAATTTTGCTGCTTCATCAGCTGAAGATAATAATTTGTTTAATATTCCTTGATCACTAATTCCCAACAAATTTCCAATCAAATCTGTATTAACTGCTGAAATAAGATAAATTAATAACTTTGTTTTTTTCCAATTTTTTTTTGAAATTTTTACCTGTATTAGGAACGGAATTCATATCATCATATTCTTGCTTAATTGTTGCAGATGGCAAATTATTATGTTGTTCCCGCACCGTTGAGTGCCAATTGTTAGCAACTTTATTAAAAATCTGTTGAATTTTATGATTCCTTAATGAATTTGCCAAAATGGTATTTCCGGATGACAAAATTGGTAATTGATCTCGAATCAACTGATTCTCAAATTGAGATATTGGCTCTTGAACTTGACTTTGTTCGTCATCTGAAAGATCTGAACCGCTATTAACTGGATTCGTTTGATTATTGATGTTGTTACCATTATGTTTTTTCATATGACGAAGCATACTGTGCTTCAAAGTGAATTTTCTCATACAAACTGAACACTGAAACGGCCGTTCTCCACTATGAGTACGCATGTGTCGTCGTAAATCCTCTGTTGACCAAAATTTTCTTACACAAAAGGCGCAAATTACTTTGCGGTTATTGTAATCGGGATATTTGCGGCTTTCATCTCGCTTATCTTCGTCTTCGGTTGAATGTGGATTATGCTGATTTGCTGTCTCAACTGTTGCTTCTGTATCGATTGCTCCCTTAGCTAATAAAAGTGTGAACTCTTGAGCATGAATTGAGCGAATATGTTCCAGACATTGCATTCTTTCTCCAAAAGACGAATCGCACAAATGACATTTAAATGGTAAGTCACTGGATGATACTACAGTGGATTGATTACTGACTGGTTCTGGTTTTTGCTGGCTGCCATTAGCAATAAAATTTGGCCTTGGCAAATCAGGAACATCGGTAGAGTTTAAACACTCCTGATTTCGAATTTTTTGTTGAGCAGCCGCTGCAGCTTCTAATTTCGCAACTGCAACTGGTTTTGGAGGTGGAATGGGTTCTGAAACGTCATCTATTGGGACATACAATGACATTGCAGATTCTACATTTCCGTGCTTGCGTAATAAGTGTCTATCGCAATTACTTTTTGTTGTGAACAAAAGTGGACAATGACTGCATTTGAATGGCTTCTGACCCGTGTGGGTAAGAATGTGCCGACGCAGCGAACTTGACCATGGAAACATTCGTTGACAATATGGACATGAAACTCGGTTAGGAGCTAAACTGTAAGCCGATTTCTTTTTTTGCTCTGGGTTTTGATTGCTGGATGCTTCTTCGGTTCCGGAATTATTATCAGACGCACTACCAGATGCAACCAGCCCCTCTTCATCACTCTGTTCCATGTGGTTCACAACATCACTTGGACGAAAATAATTGTTAAATGCTAATGGATTTGTAGCATTATCAACCAATTTCGACACTGACACTAAATCTGGTGATTCATCTTTAAATGGGGAACTTGCTACCTGTTTTAGTGATTTGCCAACAGACTCTGCTCGTGCAATCATAGAACTTGCTAATTTTAACTCAAATTCTTTCATGGGGTTTGCTGTTATATTTTGTTTATTGCTGCTCGCTTTTATTGCTTGCTCTAAAATTGTTTCGGCAACTTTTTTGGCTGCTGAATTATCATTTGTTATTTCGTCGGATTTGTATTCCTGGCCTGGAATCAGCTCAATATCATTCTGATCATCCAACTCTTCTTCATCATCATCTTCTTCATCTTCGTTATCTTCATCAATCACCAGTTTTGGATCTTCGGCATCATCTTCCATGCTTCCATTGTTATTGGAACTAAAACCGGAATTTCCTGCAGAAAGAGCTTGTTGTAAAATATCAGTTTCCTTCCGAGCTTTTAGTTGCTGAGCAAGTATAGCGAATTTGACTTGATCAGAAATCGCACTCATATTATTGCTTGAGGTTATATTATTGTTCATTGATGAATCTGAAATAGTTCTAGTTGATGGCATTTGGGACATGATATTTGAGGAGCTTCCACGGCCACGCATTACATGTTGGCCGTTACGCTGCCTTTGTGCCCAGAACTGTGGGTGTTGTTGTTTAATGTGACGCTCCATGTTACTGCGAAGGGTGAATCTTGCCGAACAATGTTCACAAGCGAATGGACGTTCGGTACGATAACGTCGCTGTTTCTGTTTGGGCATAAGTACTCCATTTTTTATTACCATTTTTACAGGCCCATTATTTTGTTGCGGAGATGGCTGTGCTAATCTCTGAGAGCTTCCGGAAGAAATTTGTTGAAGTGGTTCCGGCTGTTGATGTTGCGACGTTTGTTGTTGAACTTGATGATTTTGCAACGATGTATGTTGTGAAATTTGAGACATTAGGGTCGATGTAGATGAATCAGGACAGGTTTTTGGCAATAGCTGGGATGATGGAGTTAATTTTTGTAGAGCATTGTCTTGTTCTTTAGGTGGTGATAATTGTTGCTGAGACTGTTGTAATATATTTGTAGATGGATTAGCATTTTGTATAGGTGACGCTGGGTTTGGTCCAATAGTACCAAATGGATTCATTAATGGTGCAAATTTATTCAAATCTCCTAAGCCATTTGGAAGGAATGTATTTTGTAAGAAAAAAGGATTGAGAGATGGGAATACAAGATTTCTATACAGTTGAAAATATGAAGCAGGATCCATTTTTGGCAATGTGTCACTTAGGAACTGTTGTTGGGCAAGAAGGAGTTGTTGTTGTTTTTCTAACAAAGAAAAATCAATTTTGGATTGTGCTTCATTTTCTACCTCGATTTGCTTTTCTTCACTTTGTTTGGTTGATTTTTTGCTTAAATCTAAAACATCCATACTCAAGTCAATGGGGCGATTTGGTTCACATTGCGATTCGCAATACTCTTCTTTTCTTTCATCAAAATTATGACCATATGCTCCAGCTTTATCTATAAGCTTTTCCAAACTTTTGACTTGAATTTTCATAGACTTATGATCCTGATTTTGCAGCATTTCTTTTAAATGTGAAACCGGAGTTGAACGATCTTTTGGTGTTAATTGATGATGATTGTCATCGTCTTGATCAAAATCTGGTGAAGAAAACAAATGGATTTTCTTTGTTGGATCATCACAACTAGAATCTTCAGATGGATGATAAATAATGGCACGCTTTACTTCTTCTCGAGTCGTTTTTGCGTGACGATTACGCAAATGGCGCTCACAATTCGCTTTGGTGGTAAATGCATAGTTACATACCGCACATTCGTAAGGTCTATCTCCATTGTGTGTTCTCATGTGTCTCACAAGAGCAGCTTTATCATGAATGGAATATGGACACATATTACATCGAAACGGCCCTGCCGCGCCTGCAGCACTTAAATGTATTCTATTATGTCCCTTCAATGCGCGCAAATTAGGGAAAACTGCTGCGCACAATTTGCAAGGAAACTCACCCCGTAATTTCATTTTGCGAAATTCAGCTGTGAAAGCATCCTGAGCTTCTTCTTCATCTTTGCCATATCCACATTCGCTGCTTGGTGTATTAACTGTTTGTTCAAAGTTTTTCAAAAAGTTATTAGAAGAAGATGTGACATTGAGAATAGATTGAATGTCTGCTAAGTCCTTTGAGTCATTTAACATTGGGTTATTTTGATTGCTATTTAAATTCATGACTTTGTCATTCTCTTTGAAATCAGATTTTTCTGAAGCATGAGGTGACGACATAAAGCTGCTCTCTTCCATGCTCATTGCAGATTTGTTTCTTAAATCAAGATGAGCAAAAAAATCATCACGTTTATTATCTTCTCCTTCACTTTCACTTTCCGACATTTGAGGCTTTTGTACTGAAAGGTCATGTGGTATTGTTGTTGGCAAACATGACACAACATCGCAATCTTTGTTATGGATTTCAAGTGATGTGGTACATGGAAATGCTCGATAGCACTTGAAACATTCGAATTTTTGTTTTGTAATGGGGGTTCGTAATGTTTGTTCACATAATGATTTCGCTATCAGTGGAAATTTCTCACTTGAAAAATCAACAAATGTTAAATCATTAAAACCTTGAGCGATGCTTTGTTTGTTATTTATTGTGCATCGATGTGCATTCAACTGCTTGTGAGTTTTGAATACGACATCACATTGGCGACATTTGGCTGGTATATCCGGATGTTCCGTGTCCATATGAGAGCCTAATGTTAACATACTAATAAAATCATTTCGATTACAGACTGGACAACAATACTTTTGTTGATTGAGTAAGTGCTGCTGCAACAAATGATTGTTGTCGCAAATTTCATGAATTATATTATTATTAATAGTTTTCATACGACGCTTTAATAGTATACCACTTTCATCCAATTCTGTACTATTTTTCCTTTTATTGCTGTTAATATTAAAGTGATTGCTAATGCTGGAAAAATTATTATTATTGCAGTTATTATTATTATTGTCACTTTCATCAGTTTCAGCGTCACTATCATAATTCTCATTGTATTCACCGTTGCTGTTAGACATTTTGTTTGTTGTCAAATTGATAGTACTTTCAGTACTATTAGCATTGTTCGGTGAACAATAAGGATTCATTTTATTACCATCATCGTTATCTTTGGTAACTGATGAAGCATTTCCAATATTGTTTCCATTGTTTGCAATTACTTTGGAGTTTTTACGTTGATGATGTTGCTGATGTTGCTTATGAGTTCGCATATGACGATGCATGTTACCATTTGTTGTAAATGTTAGATGACAATATTTACAGTTAAACGGTCTTTCCCCTGTATGGACTAAGACATGACGATCCAAAGATGAAGCTGATGATAAAATCTGTTAAATATATTGAAAATAATTGTTTAGACAAAATGTCAATGCATATTGAACTTATATGTTGTTAATAAAATTAATGTTCATTATTTTGACGGAGTTATTATTTTTTTGTTGTTAAACTAATAAAATAACCCTTTATTTTAAAAAATTTAAAATCAGAAAAAAAAATAATAAAATTTTGATAAAGAAACTCAGAAGATGATGTTTCAAGAAGAAACTTTTTAGGGTTAAATAAGTTTATATGTATTTTTTAGTGAATTATCATTTGAGGAAAATTAAGATGCTTATTAAAATTGGCATTTGAGAGAGAAATCATTTATATATATTTGTACCCGTGTAAATGTACAATGTTTTACTAACTATAAGAGAAAAAAATTGCTCACGTTCCTATTAATTTTTTTCTAACTTTATATGAATGTACATACCTACAGCTATTTAGTATATAGTAGACTAAAACGTTTTCAACAGACGACGTTTTTTATACAGTTAAATTTTAAATATATGTATACTGCGAACGATCTTATATAATACCAACATTAAAATTATTTTATTTTATATTAAAAAAACAAACAAAAAAAAAAAAATTAAATGATAATAAATATTCAACTCACTTTTGAGCAAATGCGACATGTAAAATTTTCAGGATTACCCGAAGTATAATTATGACATCTAATGTGATTAGTGAATTCATGTGGCGTTGCTGATACAATGTCACATATTGGGCATACATATTTAACTTCATCACGTTCACCTATTCCAGATTCTGGACTAGATGTTATTAATGAATTATTTAAATTTGTGGTATTTGTTGTATCAACAAAGCCGGATTCATTATTTGACATAAAATTTTCATTATTAGGATTATTAACACTAGTTTCATCATTTAGTCCATTTTCTTCTGATCGTATTTGCAAAGATGTTGTAATTGGACTTCTATGTGGCGTACTATTAATTCGAAATTTCTTTCGAAATGAATCTTCTTGAGATTCCAATTTTTTATTTAATTTATTTGTTAATATTTTAGGATCTTCTTCATCTGAATCTTGACTCGATTCGGATATATTTTTATTATTGCAAACATTATTGATTTCATTATTATTATTATTATTATTAATAATTTTGTATTTCTTTGGTGTTGGTGTTCGTCCTAAATCCATTGGCTCTATTGATGATTCAGATGTGGTTGATAATCTTCGATCTACTTTTAAGCTATTTTGTGATTCAATTAAATTTGAACTGGACAATGTAGCCATCTTGAATTATTAGTCAATATAATTATTTAGTACTGCAAAAAAAATAGAAAGAAATAAAATTGACATTATTTATAAAATTGTAGGTACATTAGATTATTGGATAATTAAATATTATGTACTTATTGGTTAATTCAATTTATTTCTACAATTCATAGATTTATTCAATAATTTCAAATTGATGACAACGATCAATGTATAAATTTTTTTATGATATCTTAAATTCTTATCTCAATTTTTTTTATGAATTTTCTTTAAATACTATTAGAATATTCAAAGCAAATTGTAAATGACAGTTAAATGTACTCATCGATGTTATATTCAATATATTTCAAGGAAAAGTTAATTTCTATAAAGTGGGTGGTTGTTTTTTTCTCTGTGGTTTTATAACATAATTTCACACTAAAATTAATTGGCTAAGATTTATTTGTTTTAAATTAATTAAGAAAACATTTTTCTTTAACATAAATATAATTATTTTTTGAACTGAAACATAAAGAAGAATAATATATAGCTGATTTATGCAAAAATTAGCCAATAAAAAATATTTGTGACATGATTTTATTCAATTTGATTTTTTATGTTAATTTATTTCGAAATTCGAAACTGTATACTTTCCAAGTAATTGAGATTGCGAGATTTCATCATATTCATCAAAAACAAAAAATAAAAATACAAATAAATTTACTTTAAAAACATTAAATAAAAAATGTCATGGTTTTTTTTTTTTAAATAAATTCACCTGATGCAGTTATGCATTTTTAATTAAATTGATTGGGTTCGATCAAGCGAGTTGCTGGTGTATTAAAACCGACATTTTTTTTAGAAAGATAATATTTTTAAAAATCGATGATTAATCGAATTAATTGTTAAGTTGTTATATGACGATTAATCGAATTTATTGTTAAGTTAAGACGATTAATCAAATAAATTTGTAATGGCTTATGATTATCGAAGAACTTCAAAAAAAATTTGAATTTCCATCAAATATAAATATATTATGCGCAATTTTTAACAAAATAACTAATAATAACCAAAATCTATAAGTAATTGAGAATACGGAGTTTTTCTAAATGTATATTTTTTAAGTTAATATTGTTTTAGAATTTGTCACTCGCCTACCTTTTTTTTCTATTAAAAGACAATTTACAATTTAGAAATTATTATAACTAATGAGTGAAAATACTAAATGTGGAATATTAATTGTTTAATATGTAGATAGATTTTTGAAGACGTATTTCCAAAATAATATTTATGAATTGAAAATGTTTTGGCATAAAAAAAAGAAATAATATTTTCTCATTGCTTTGGAGGCCGAAAAATGAGATTTAAAATTGCTGATATTGTTGAAAAAATTCGAATCAATTTAATTCGACTTGTTTTGTTCTCTTTACATTGTAGAAGATTTTTGTTTTAATTTTTTTTAATTTTTTTTAGACGAATTGATAAATCGAATGAGAGCAATAAACCTTTCGAAATGAATTTTTTTTTTTGTTTTTAAACAATGTTGCATATTGAATTTTTGATTGTAATTTGAGTTAAAAATTTTAAATCATGGCTTCATTTATTAAATTGATAATTTTCTGACTTCCGCCATATTTTCACTTTTGAATAATATTTTTGAAAATTTTCTTTTTATAATTTTTTGTTAACATTTCAAAATTTTATTATTTAATTGAGTTGAGAAGATTATTAAAGAGTTTGTATAATAATTTTATCTTAATTTTTATCGTGCTAAATACCACATATTTCAGTTCAACTGTGGACTAAGAATTAGTCATTGTACATGAGAACTATTTGCGAAGTCTATTAGTTTGTAAAAATGTGAAACATAACAATGTCACTTTGATACTTATTTACTACACATATGTTACAAAAGTCCTAAGTTTATTCTTAACTTCTAAAATTTTAAATTAATTTTTACCTCGAAAAATCAATTTTTATTTATACATATCTATTTATATTTATTTTAATTCTCTTATCAAATTTTTATGAACTAAATAAATCTTCTAAAGCTTTTTTTTTGCAAATAATTCATTAAGTATAATTTATACATTAAAAAAAAAAAAAAATTAAATAAATATTAGAAATTAAAAATTCTAAATCAATTTTTTATTTTTATTAGTTTTATGGTTTTCAAAAAAATAAAAAAAAAAAGTATTATTTCGAATGACTCAGATTAAAGTAGGAAATTCTGGATATTTATTTAATCTATCTATATAAAGTAAATATATGAAAAAAAAATTATCAATATTATTTTATAAGTATTGCAAAATGTTTTTTCAAGACTTTATCTTTTTATATTTTACTTTTTTTTTTTTTTTTTTTCAATTTTTATCAATAATAAATCTTTTTGTTTTTCAGAGAAGAAAATAAAAATGTGATATGAATTTTTTTTCAATTGTTTACGAAAAATGAAACAAAAAAAAATCGGAAATCTTAGTCATTTCAAAAATCTCGCAATATTTTTTATTATTGAATTTCCAATTATAATGTATCTTAAAGATATATAAATTTAATTGGCATTCTAGAAATTTATCTTATATGAAATATTATCAATTTGTCTAAATAAGAATTTTATAATCTAAACACATCATTCACAGATTTATTGTCATCATATTGTTTCTGCTGGAATTGCCTTAAATAAATAGTTTGATATACAGTAGGTATAAAATGATTTCAGAAGCTTAAGAAATTTAGAGTTAGTGAAATAGTGCATAATAAGTTTAATTATTCCTTTAATCTGAACGATCATAATGATTTGCGATTTGTATTTTTGTTACGGTCAATCTTAGGCAAATTATTTTGTATGCCTTTTTTTTTTTCTAAATAAAAAGAATTTTATCTTTCTTTAATCTGTGAACCTGACTAGTTTATTTATTTTGTTTTTCATTCCCAAAAACAAAAAAAAAAAAGAAGAAAAACTTATAGTATGGTTTATGCTTTATGCTTTTGATGAAAGATTAGCATAAATTCATTCTCATTATATTTTTAATATTTTTTTTGTGGTAAATTTGTGATAAATGATAATACATCTCAAGAATACAGAAGCAAGAATTTAAATCAGCTACAAGGAAAAGAATTTTGTTAGGCTCCAAAATTATTGAGTACTTAATAGTACCTGTAACATTTCTCTTATTAAATAAGACTCTGATTTCACTCGTATTTCACAGTGCTAATAAATCTTTATTTTTATGTTCACATAAAATATTATGATGTATATTTATGTTAGGAAAATTTTACGCAATTTTTTTTTTTTATATAAAAAATAAAATCATTGAAAATTTTTAGTTTTCAAAATATATAGATAAAAAATAATATTGAAAAAAAAAAAATGATTTGTTTTATTTGAAAAACGATTCGAGAATATCTAATTAAATATGCGCATAAATATTATATACGAATCCACATATATATTATTATATAAACATTATTTTGTATGAGTTAGTGTAAACTTTTTTTTTCATAAAATATATCATTTATTTTTATGTACATTTATTATGTTTTAAAGTTTTGATGCATCCTAAAATCAATAAATTTTTCGTTTAAAACTAGATATATTCCCATTCAAATGAATTGTGGTTGAAAAGTACAAATAAAAAAGTAAATTTTAAATTTATTTAAAAATCTAAAAATTATCATAAAAAAATTGGTAAAATCACATAATGGATTACATTTGTATGTAAAATACATGTGTACGTGCACGTATCACTTTATTACATTGTGTTATATTTCTAAGCAAGATTATCCTACAGTCAGTATTATTGATAAATTTGGAGGGTTGGTTTAATAAGAATTAGGAATCATTAAGCTATACTTAAAATATATTAAAATAGAATTTGGGGAGAATGGATTTCCGAATGATTTTTAAATTGTATCGTAATACTCCACTCTAAGTGTCTGAAAGTATGTTTTGACTTATCTCAAAATTTTAATACTTTTGATCAAGAATTCAAATTGTAGAAATATAATTATGTTTGTAAAATATTTCAATTCAAGAGAAATATTAAGCAAATTTTATCTATAAGCTTAGATTTGTAAAATTTATTGATTGTGACATTTTTTTTTTTTAATTTTGTAAGCTAAATCAATAAGTTGTTAATTAATTTATAATTTTGGATTCGAAGAGAAATTAATTGAATTTTAAATTAGTAAAAAAAAAAGTATATTAATCAACGTTCAAAGTGTAATTTGCCCAATGTTTTGATTCATATTCTTTTTTTATTTTTGTGCAGTTCAAGTATTTATTTATAATATTAATTTTTATTTAGAATTAAACAAAATATTTTTATTATTATATAAATTTAATAGTGTGATAATTTATTTTTTTTTAATAAAAACATTTTCAAACAACCGGAAATATTGCTTAATTTCAAGAGGATATAAAATTTATTGATAGATATATAGTATATATAGTATGTGTGATTTTTGTCAAAATAAAAATATATTTTTTTTAATATGGAAATTTAAAAGGAATAAAAAATATTAATAATTGTCAAAAATTTAACAATAAGATTGAAATTTTAATTAACGTTAAAAGACATCTAATTAAATGTCTAAATCTTTATATAAATTTTGTAAAGTTTAAAAAATGTAGAAATATAACTAATAACTAATAAATAAAAAATATAATTTTTTTAAACTTAAAATTCAATTAAAAAAAAGAATTAATAGTAAATCGAAAAGATATCCAATTTAGTTAAAAAAAAATAAATAAATAAAATTCAATTTTAATTAAAGTCCATTTTTTTAAATATAACTTCTTCTGCTGGTGGTTATTTTTTTTTAGTATCATATAATTATTTGATGGATTTACAATTTATAAAAACAATTATTGAAAATTTATTAATATTTTTTGAACACATATTTTTAATTGCTCTTCATCTTCACGTCATGCAAATATTCCAAAAATTGTTAAATAACGCCATCTAGTGTGATTTTGTGTGCAATCGTTCGAAATATTGTTTTAAAAATCAAAAAATAATTATTGAATTGGATAAATAATATTTTAATTATTATTATTATTTATTTTTTATTAATTTATTTATTTTTTTTTATTAATTTATTGTTTGTTTTTATTTTAGTTTGTTGAAAAAATATTCCAAAAATTGTTAAATAACGCCATCTAGTGTGATTTTGTGTGCAATCGTTCGAAATATTGTTTTAAAAATCAAAAAATAATTATTGAATTGGATAAATAATATTTCAATTTTTCGATTTATTTATTTTTTTTTTATTAATTTATGGTTTGTTTTTATTTTAGTTTGTATTAATGACATATGCCTATACCGGAAAAATATTTCAAATAAGTCCTAGTTTTACTTTTTGTGGAAAAAAAATGTAATTCAAATTATTATCAAAATACCTTTAAATTTCCCAATAATTTATTATTTTTTTTAATCCATAAATTTTTTTTTTTCAATAAATTTTCAATGTTTTTCTATGTACATTCATTTCACATACATGTTTAATTGTCACTTATTCAAGAAAAAATATTAAAAAAAAAAACAAATTTCTTATCACAGATTTTTTTTTTTTTTTATTATTCAATCTATCTCTTTCTGAATTAAATTCTAAATTAAGATTTTTATTTGTCCAATTCTTAAAAGAAAAAAAAATAAAAAAAAATTAAAATCTATTTGTTAACGGCACGTTCTATCTTTCAGAAAGTACACTAATCAACTGATTTTACCTTAAAAATATCTCAATATTATATTTAACATACAGAAATTGAAAAAAAAAAATACATTGAACACACCTCTCTGATTAAATTTGTGTACCTAAAGTTTTAAATAAAAAAAAAAATACATAATCGCAAACCAGCATAGCACAGAAAAAATAAAAGATATTTTTCTCTTCAGATTTTAGAATTTTTTTTCTTTTTTGTAATTTTTCTTATGTGAAGAAAATTTATTCTCTGTTTCTTTGTTATCAAAAGATAAAAATATCTGTATAGTCTGCACAGAATATTGTATATAGGTAAAAAAAGATATCTATGTATATAGATACAAATATATTTAGAATAAATATAAAAAGAAAAATATTTCTCTTTGGTTTAGTTACAGTTTCAGATTTTTCTGTCTCTATATATATAAGTAATACTCGATGAGGAAAATTAAACAAAATATATTATATATAATATTTTATAGGAATGAGCGAAGGTCTGAAAATATATTTTTTTTTTCTTAAAAATAATTCAAATATTGCGCACACTGTTAACAAAAATTATCCCCTTTTTATTAACATACGTTACATAGAATACATGTAGGTATATATTATAAATATATATTTTTAGTTCATGTCCTTTCTTTTTTGCCAAAAGTTTAATTCAAAAAATTGTCATCGGACGCATTAAAGGATATTTTATAAATGTTACAGGTATAAAATAATGGTCTCTTGTAATGGATAATGAATTTTATTCATAATATACAGCCAGACGTCAGCATTAAAGTAAAAAAAAAAACCTCCAGAAATTTTCTGTTATTAAAGTCATATTGTTGTCTCCGGTCAAATACGTTGTAAAATAAAATTTATTATCATCTTTAGACAGTCTGAAAGACTGTAATAATTTACTTGCAACCTATGTTCGAAATTAAAAAATCTGTTTGTAAGATATTCTGACATTACAAACAAAAAAAAAAACACACATTGAGAATTAAGTTTAAAGCTTGAAATTTTGTATAGGTAGTTTATTAAAATAAATTTAAATTATCCAAATAAATTTGGTAATGACAATAACACTACACTATGACGGCCGACCAATATTATTTATTGCTATATTTCCTAAAAATTTAATTATGTAATTTATAACAAATGAAAAATATTTATGACAGATATATTTTACAAAAAGAAATAGGGACTTCTTGTAATTGCTCTCTTTGGTGAAATGTTTTTTAAAAATAAGGAATAACATTATTTAAATTAGAATAAGAATTTAAAAAAATATTACAACTTGATCCCAGGTAAAATACATTTTAAATTAAGGAAATAATTTTTAACGGTTATACTAATTTATCATAATATATTTTCATTCATGCAAGGGCGCCATGCACTAACTAAATAAATATTAACAATGTATATAAGAGACATTAAAAATGAAATTTTAAGAGGTACCTAATGATTTTTTTTTTTTGCAAAGACGGACGACGGAAATATTGGAAAAATAATAAAACTAACTTGTCGCAAGAACCCTAATTTGGTTAATGCCATATCAATAAAGAAGTTAAAAACATACGGGATGTTATATTCTTAAATGTTAAATTTCTTAAGTTTCAACTCAATTATTATTTATTAACGAAATTATAGGTGCTTAAAATTTATCTTTTAAATATATAATATAATACGGTTGGATGAATAATTTAAGAAAATACAACAAATAATAATTTTATAAGGTAGTAGTGTTCAAGAATACATCCACGTCGCAGTCGAATCCATATTTATGCTTAAATAGTCTATTTCGGGCATGTAAAATATTCTCTGAACTTCTGTTCCTGAGGAATAAAGAACGTTCTAGATACGAGCAGTTAGGCTTCAAAAAGAGTGTAAACAATTTTCTCTTAACAATTTGAACCTTCCTTTCCCTAATACCAAACCCATACTTTCTTAATTATAAAGGTTTTGTTACACGCAGAGAAATGCCTTTTCATTCAATATGATTATATCAGTCATAGACTCCTAATCATAACGAAAAAATAGCCCTATGATTAAAAATCTTCGCGCAAGATGAATAATCTTTGCATATAATTACTACGTTATACATCGTGATTATCTTATGATTTACCTGAAATCATAAGTTATGATGCTTAATCATGCTAGTCATAAGTTATGATTAATACAAAAACATTTTTTTTTCACTTTTTATTTTATTTTCGGTGATTAAAATTCAGATTATTTACTTTAATTACTAAAATAAAAGTACATAGTTGAAATTTTCTGTAATGTCGCTAAAAAAACAATAAAAAACCAAAATTTTTTTGCTTTCTTCGGGATTCGAACCTGCGTCCTTAACATTACAAATAGCCAACACACCACACAGAAAATGTGTATACCAAATTTATATTTTCTATTTTATGTACATTTTAAATTTCAATACCGTAGCTGAGTGGTAATGTTGGCGGATTGCAATGCTAAAGACCCAGGTTCGAATCCGGAAGAAGACATAAGAAATAAAATTGTAAATTTAATAAAAATATAATAAATAAAATTTAATAAATTAAAAAAATATTAAAATAAAATAAAAAAAATTAAATAAATGAAAATTAAATAAAAAAAAATTAAATAAAAAAAATTAATAAAAAAAACTTAAATTTTATTTTCTTATGTAAAATAGCAGCCATTACTGGCTTTTAAGACGTAAGAAATGAAATCGATATTATTGGGTTGCAGGATTTATGATTTGGTAGTCATAGTGATTGTTTTTACCCTTAGTCATTGTTTATGATTAATATTTACGGTTTATGATTAGTTATTAAGAGCTGAGTTCTCTGACTGCTTTACGCATATGTACAATCGTCATAATCATAATATCTGATTGGATTTCTCTCCGTGTAGCTAATGTAAAAAGTAAAAAAAAAATATAAGTTTTATACTTTAGATTTGGTATGAATTTTATTCACTTTCTTTCATTAAAAAACTTTTTTAACATTATTGAATGGTTAGAAGCAAATATTAATTTTAATTTTGTAAACAGCTTCTTAGCAGTCAAAAGACTTTAAATTTTATTTCATGACCTAAATTGCTGATTTTCGATCTAAAATTATACGCAATAATTTAATATAATTACAGTGCCTTATGCTTCTCTAATGCATCACGTGACCATATTTATTTATTTTTACTCTATCAATATTATTTTTCTATTATAAGCATGATATTGATTAAAATATTTTTTCAATATCACTTAATGTTCTTAGTTCACCAGTGCCGAAAATCATTTTTGTCATACAGCTAAATTAATTTCGAATGAATAACTATGTTTTCATCCAATCCTCTTTCTATTACCATAGTTTTTTTATACCGACCATTCAGGCTTTATTAATTTTATTAATGGCTTTTACGAGCATCGAAAATTTATATTGAAGCAAAAGTGAAAAATGTGTACTGTTTCAATTAAACCTTGACCCAATAGCTTGAATTATAGTGACTTTAAAATAAAATATACATATTTAAAAACATTTATGTATTTATATTTATTTTATGAAAAATTGAAAATACTCTATTATGAAAAAAAAAAAATGAACACCTAAATATGTTATCTTGAAGAAATTTCATTAGAAAATTTAATTTTTAAGCTTTAAAAACTCAAGTACATGAGTAATTAGGTGATTTACCATAGAGTTTCAGTTCAAAATAAATATTTGTAAGAAATAAAATTATTTTATTTTTGTGTTGAAAAATCTAAAGCATCGTTCATATCCGGCAATTTTTATTTTAAGAATCTTATCAGAATTCTCTAAAAGTTTTTGCATATGAATAGTTCCGACAAAATATTTAAAGATCATAAAGATTTTTATAATCTTATATAAAACAATTTAATTGTAAAAGCCAGTCTAATATTTTAAACTATATTTCAAGAGAATTCATTGTTCGAGAACATTTATTTCCGAATTTTTTTTCTGTATATCTTGCAATAATAGAAAAATTTAGGATTTAAGAAAAGTTTTCTTGGAATATGTCCTCCAAAAGATGTATATATGTATTATAAACCAACTTAAACGCTGTGTTTATGTTAAAAGTTAGTTTGGAACAAAAAAAGAGAATATGATAACAAATGTTGCCTACCAGGTATATAATGAAAATTTCATATCAAACATAAATTATATATTTAGTTTTAATTTTAAGCTTTCAATTAATATATATTATGTAACATAATGGAATTGACGTCTATATAAGCAAAAGAAATAATATCTCAAAGAAGATAAATATTTTATAGGTGTGGTAACTCTTTGGTACATTTAGTATCATGTTTTAGAAAAATAATAATAATAATAAAAAAAAAAATAAAAAGGAAGGGAAATAAATATTATTCTGTTTAATATAGGTTAAAAATGATGATAAAAGTTAATAATATCTTTTATTTGCTAAAAAAAATATTATTATAAAAAAATAAAAAATTTTATGTAAGCGGTAAAAAATATTATTTTGCTTTGATGAAGATTTTGATTTTTTTTAATTTTTTTTTTCGTATATTTGAAATGATGTCACATAATATTTTTAAATAAACATTATCTTTGACGTATTTAAGATAAAAAAAAATAAATATTTTTTAAATTTTAAATTGAAATACTGATATTTTAACATAAAATACACATAAATATAATTATTATCAGAGGAGTATAAATACTTAAAAATATAATGAAATTAGAACTATAAGTTTTAATAATATTTATTTATTTATTACAATTATTTTTTTATTTTGCTCTATAAATTCATAATGAAACTTTATTTTAATACAGGATTGAAGTACTTAGTATTAGGTTTATAAAGTTTATTTCACAACGAATACTTTATTTCTTTATCATTTTCAATTATTAGTTATTATTGAATTAAAGATTTATTCATCTTATATAATAGTATTGTGTACGATGATGTGATAAAAAAATTTTATTTTTATTACTTGATAAAAATAATAATAATTGAAGTTGTTTATTTTTCTGCTGATTAATATTTTGTTATTTTTTTTTTCTTTTTTCTTTTTAATAAATTATTATTATTGATCTTATAAAATGATTATATTTTGTGTTTCTATATATTAATAATTTAGCGGAAAAAAGTAATTTATCTAAAAGAATGATTAGGTTCCTTATCAATATATAAATTGTTCAATAAAAGACAAAAGTCAGGTATATACATAGAAAAAATAACACAAATATTTTATTTTTTCTTTTTCTAATCTTTAATTCTTGGGATTTTTTATTATCAAGTGCTCTAGTCAAGCTAATATATATAAAAAAAACTCTTATTGAATTATCATAAAAGTCTTAAATAAATATTAAGTTCTATAATCATTATACTGTCATTATACATTCGATCATTAGAATTTCTTAAAAACTTGAAAAATATAAAATTAAAAAAAAAAAATTATAATGATAAAATGAGTTCATATAGTGTTCTATATAATTCTACTTCAAACAAAATTAAGACTTTAATAAAAACATTAATTTAAATTCAGAATTGTTTTTAATCACGATCATATGATGAAGTTCGAATTAAAATCGAAACATAAATTTTTATAAGCTAAATTCGTGTTGTTTAAAAGTCATACTCGCACTCAGTTTTTGTATCAAAGTAATGACTCCTCTCTTTGATCACTATCTTTTATTGAGAAAATAAGGAAATTTTTTTTTTTTGTCAATATTAGATAAAATCTATTATTGTCCCAATTCTCGTACACACACTTAAGAATTAAAAAAAAATATTGATTCTATTGCACGTACAATCAATTTTCGCAAAATATGAAATTATAAATAATTTCATCATAAAGTAATAAATTAGTATTATATCACAATATCAATAATATATATATATATGTATATAACATTTTTTATGACAATATTTTAAGTTTAATAAATTTTAAGAATGAAATTGCAAATTTTATTTTGTTTTCCTTTAAAAAAAAAAATTAAAGAAAATATCAAAGGTGAATTTTGTTATCAGTTGTCTTTAAAAGAAAAAAAAAATAAACGATTTATTATCTTCTAATAATAGAAATTGATAAAAAAAATTTAAAAAATTTATAATTCAGAAAAAGGGTTGTATAGTTTTTAATTTAGTAAAGAATTCTCATGTTTCAATTATTTAATTTTTGACTTGGAAGTGTATAATGAATTTCATAAATATATATGTTATTTACATAATGTAAAAGTTGAAACCGAAATTAGGGCTGTATCTAAAGTTTTGATACTAATAAGTCTTTCAAATTTTCTCATTTATTTATGAATAAATATGACAAAAATCTAAACTTATTATAAACTTATAAAACCTAATTTTTATGTGTTTCTTTTAGGTCTGTTAAAATAACTAGTTTTCATAACGTATATATATTTTTAGTTTAATTAGCAAAAAAAAAAAGTTTTTTAATGGATTATTAATAACAATATAAGGTCAATATAAATTTAAAAAAGATTTTTATTTTTTTTGGAAAGAAAGTAGCATCTAGCTACCTGGTTGTGATAAAAATATTTAATTGTAACGACAGGTGAACTAAATATAGTAATTTACAAAGATTAACTTAATTAAACTATAGTTGCATCTTAATTAGACCCTTACGATTTTATTCAAGTTTTTTTTATTATTTTTGTCTATTAACCAATTTTTTTTGTTTTATTTGTGAAGACAAAGTCATAAAACCAGAAAGACTTTTGGAAAGTAGAACTAGATATATTAATTGCAGCATACCGTTTTCTTTTTTACATATGGATATAATTCTTATTTATTATTTGTCAAAAATCCGTGGATTTCGTCTTAAGGGAAATTTAACTATATAGCAAAATATTATCCAAATTATTTCTAGTTATTTTAAGACACTTTGTGCAAAATTTTCGCCATAGAGTAATAAGTTCGATAAGTTCGATAAGACAGCATTTTAAAGTATCTGTGTAATAGTCTTAAAGTAAAGAGAAGGTATAAATTCCTTAATTTTCTTCAAGACTTTTCACTTTTCAATCATTATAATCTGCATTTCCACTAGATAACTTTCTTTAATTATAAGAGACAGCAGGTGTGTGAAACTTTTAAGGGTGATATTTGTAATATATTTTCCAAAGTTTACCAGATATAGAATTTTTATATCTCTTTAGATTTTATTTTGAAGGAACTTCCTTTTTTTTAATTTTGATACCCATACAGACCGGAAGCTTAAATTATAATATTGATTTCATTTAAAATATGTATATAATGTTTCCATAGCTACTGGACAGGGTCATATACAAAAATTATGGCTTCTTTTGCGTCTTCTTTTTCATTTTTTTTTTATCCTTGTACAAAAATATCTACATGTAAAATTTTCATCATTATATACCTACATAAATTGTAATTTGTAATGATGTGGGGGTGATTTTTCAATATGAAAATAAAAGATAAAAAAAATATATATATATATACTTATATTGAAGCCCCAAAGTATATGTATACATTTGTTTTTTTTAGTAACTACGCTGTAAAGATTATGCTTTCTATTCGGAAAAATTTCTAGCAGGTATATAAAAAATTCTTGTATTTCGCCTCAAAAGAGTATAAAACCAAATAATTTCTGTACACATCTTTTTTTATCATTAATTAATTACCGAAATTTATGGAAATTATTTTGTTGTATATGGCATTTTAGTCTAATATAGTAAAATCGTTCTTTAATGAACAAAACAATATTTTATATACTTTTTTTTATTTTTAATATAAGTATAATTTACTTGTTTGGAAAGCATAGTTTCTTTACAGTTCAAAATTTTGAATAATTGAATATTGAACATAAGTACTGCAATATTAAGATAAAAGTTTCTTCAAAACAGTCGATTTTAATACAACTATTTAAACTATTTATTACATCCTTGTCTGTTATTCGGCATTTCTTTGAGATTTAATATACTCATTTATATCATAAACCTGTGACTATCTAATTCGATTCTTTTAAACATAAATCTGTAGTACATAAGAAATTTGGCAATTCGTACACAACATTAAAACTAATGAGAAAATGTTATCACAAAAAAAAAAATTCAATATTTTTTTGAAATTTAAGAAATGTCATTACTCAGAAAGGTGAGTATATAATAAATTTAAAGCTGTGTCGAGAAAAAAAATCGTCGTGCGCGTGTATTAAAATTTTATTTGTTTATTTTCAAAAATATACAAAATTTTATGTATTTTATGATTTTAATGCGTTGGGGGTCGTTATGTTGTATTTAGTGCTATAGAATTTAGATCACTAAATGGAGTATTATATGCGTCAATACACATGCAATCATTTAGATGCGTCTGCGTAAATAATGAAAAAATTTAGATGCATCAGCGTATATAATGAAAAAATTTAGATGCATCAGCGTAAATAATGAAATCATTTAGATGTTTCGTATTGAATATTACGTAATACCTAAACAAACATAATATCTCTGACAATATTTCAATACAGCCAAATAAAAAAAAAAAAAAAATGAGAAAAAATGAGAAGAAAAAATATTCTCTCTTTGCAACTACCTCTCCCCTACGCATTAAAACAGTATATTGGATATGTAAACAAAATTTGTTATACAACTCGTTCTGTATTTACACAAAAATACATTGACACTTGTCAATTTATAGTATTGACTCGTGTCAATGTATTTTCGTGTATACAGAACTCTTAATTAATAACAAATTTAGTTTACATATACAATAATCTACTATTAAGAATTTCCAAGCAAAACTATAATATTTCTTTCTCTTAATTTGTTCTTTTTTTTTCAACAAACAATTACTTAATATAGTTTTATATATTATGCTTAAAATTATTACATTTAATATGTATAATAATTATGTTAACAGAAAAAAAATAATTTTATTAATGTTTACTTTGTAGGAAAATCAAGTTTGGCACATTCTGTTTTCCACATTGAATAAATAAGGCATTTTTTCAAAATTTAACCTATATCTATTAGAAAAGCTGACCCTGAAACTTTTCCTATCGCAGAGTGTTGGAAAAAGTTTATCAATTGTTCTAATATTTTTTCTGAACTTGATACAAAATAAAAATAAAAAAAATTTATGAATTTTATGAACAAGATAGCAAAAATATATATAATTATTGTTATTTGCAGAAATAAATAAAACGAAAGTTGAAAGAGTTTATAAAATTATTCATATACGTCAAGAAGAAATCAGAAACAGAAATAAAAAAAACATAAAGAAATAATTTTTTTTTTAATTTGTTGAATAATTGATGCTTAAGAGAAATATTAAAAAATATTTTAGAAAGTCGCGCTGTCAGTCGGAAGCTTTTTGGACCGACATATAAAATGTCTTCTGCAAAAATTGAGTTAAGTTGATTTTTAACAGGCCGATGACGAAATCAATACAATGATTTGTATAAAACAATTGGGTACTTTACCCTTTATTTGTCACCATTCACCAGCAATATATTCGCCTTATCAGTATTATCAGTATTATTCTATCAATGGCAATGGTATTAAAATAAAAAAAATTGATAATAATATTTTTACCTAATAATATAGGAAATAAAAAAAATAAAATTAAAAAATAAAATAATAATATTGAGAACAAATCATATGAAATTTTCTTGTTAAAAAAAAAGTGATTATAAATTATTGTTATCATGAAAAAAGGTGTGATGTGTGTTCACAAATAGAACACGAGCAATCACTGATAAAATATATAATTTTTTATTTATTTATTTATTTTTTTGCTTTTTTATAAAATTTACAGATAAATCTAATAATTTTTTAGCATTAGCAATCATCACCCCTTGAAAATAAATAAAAATTTACAAGATACTTTTTTGCTTTTTTTTTTTTTTTTAGACTAACTATATAAGATAAATATTATACTTAATGACGGTTGAGAGACGCACCCAAAAATATTAAAAAAAAAAAATTTAATAAAATAGGAAATGATTGTATGGAAAAACTTATGACTCATAACCGGACTTCCTGATGAAATTATACAGCATTTTATGTATTAAAAAAAAAAGAGGTTCAAGAATCATTATTATTTTTGGTTTTTTTTTTTAATATAATTTTTAATTAAATTAAGAAGTCCTTTTAGGTAAAATAAAATAAAAACTTTAAGTATTACTTTCATATTGTAATATATAAATTTAATGTACTAAAATATTTAATTGTTTTAATAAAAATTATATTATGAGGAACGAAGCAAACTTAACTTCGTTGTTGATTTTGAATGAAATAAATGTTACTGAAAAATTATGGTACTGTGGACCACTTTTTATTGCAGCGCCTTGTTGTTGAGTACATAATGTACAGGTCTACAAACAAAAGCATTTTATTCAAAAAGGTAATTCAATATGATAATCGAGGGTCGATCTCATGACTGAAAACTTCATACCGGCCGTATAACAAAATGACTGTGGATAATATATTCCTCGTGCTTGAATGAATAAAAATTCAAATAAATTGTAAATTTTGTTCATTCTGCGAATATTAGATTTTCAATTTTCTATTCAAACATTTTTAATGAAAATATGTTGTTAATGGTATAATATAGTGTTCTTATGATTAATGATTTTATTCTAACTTATATTTCATTTTCCGCCATTTTCCAGAGAAAAATTATAAGTCAACACCCTTTTGCAAAAATCTATATAAAAATTACAAATCTCTAGCAAGATTTTATATGTAAATGTAGATGTAGATACTTATTGTAAGAAAATCGATGAAAGCTATTGTATATAATGTATAATATTATATCGTACCAAAAAAAATATAAAAACAACATTTTTAAGAAAATAAATACATATATATAAGTATAACACTATGGATATTAAGTCTAGAGAAATAAAAGATATTTTATATTTGATATTTTTATCGTTATTCCAGATAAAGAAAATGTATGTTGTATATATACTGAATAAATAAAGCTTTCCTTTTATTTTCTTGTTAGGTTTCATTCATATATATGTATTGTGTTATAAATAATTTATTTATGTATATAAAACTGAAAATATACACACTTAATATATATATGTTCATATTGTATACATTTTCCATATTTGTTTACTATTTTTTTAATTCAATTCTAACTTCTATAGATAAATTGATAACTATTTCCCAACTTTTTATTATGAATTCAAAAAGTTACTTATATTTTACTTCATCGTTTAAACGGACAGAGAAGTGTATCGAGCTTATGGGTGTGTATCGAGCTTATAAATGAAATGAAGTATATAAATTCTAATACAACATTTGGTAGGTTTTAAGGTTTCATCAATATAGTTTTCATAACTTATTTAAAATTTTAGTCAAAATTTATTATATAAAAATGACTGTATAAAGTTTTTGGAAATATTTCAAGGGATTTTGTTCATATCATTTAGGGTGTGAAATCAAATTGAAAGAATAAAATCTTAAATTCAAAGCAGATCCCATAAAATGTATTTAATTTTCGATAATTATCCGCCCACAATATCACCCTACTAAACCATTTCAAATTTCAACCTTATTTTTTTTTCTCAAATAAGTTTTTCTTTTTCATCAAATCTCTGAAGGATATGAGAATACATTTATGTTCATATATTATATAAATACATATTTTTTTGTAAATAAAAATTAAGTAAATAAGTGAAATATTCTAATCATATGTATACATATTATGTATGTTGTATATGTATCTAATATTAAACCTGATTTGTTTTTAAGGGAAAAATAAAACAGATATTATTATATATACCAGGGAAATATTCTTTAATTTCGTTGTATTTGTGTATCTCAAATATAATATGATTTTTATTTAAAAATTATATTTGTAATTTTAGTTTGTTATAAACTCATATTCATTGAATTGTTAAAAACCTATTTTCTAACTAAAAAAAACTATAAAAAAAAATTGTACTATAAATTAGGCGATATTCTATTTTTTGATGGATTTACGAAATTGAAAATTATTTATGTTTAAGATGAAAATAAAATTAGTAGTATCCAAGGCCGATAGATTAGCTGTCTCCTACTATCTTATCTCTTAAACTGAAATATAATGATGCGTATAATACAAGTTTATTACCACATTTACTTAAGGTACGATTCTTAAGTATTCAAGTTTGTTAAATGGTCATATGCCTAACTTAAATAATAATGAATATCTGCAAAACTATTACCATCATGTAAATATATTTTTGTATAATATAGAAATAGAAACAGAATAAGTTTTTTATTTTGAAAAATTGTATATAGTTAGGTATATACTTTATATAAAAATTAACAAATAAATATCTACAAAGTTTATATAACCATGAATAAACAAATTATTGTTTTGATGATAATGTATAGAAAAGAGTGGGTTGGGTTGTTCGAAAATATGTAAAACATTGATATCCTTGCAGAGAACATTAACATCACTTCTGATTTGAATTTTCAGATCTTGGAGTACATAGTCAGTACGTATTATATATTTTTGATGTATTTAGGCTTAGAAAAAAATTATCTAACTTTCAAACAAGACATTAAGATACAAAAAAATAATAATATGGGTAATATTCAAATAATTTCTTATATAGACAAAGTATCTATAGCTCTAAAAATCTAAAATCCATAAATCTAGAGAGCAAGATATTAGGAATCATATACCTTAAAATAAGATAATTATTTTTTCAAATATATTTTTTTTTACTTTTAGCTATCCTAAGAATAACGTTGGTTGACGCGGTTTTTAATTATTATTCCATTACCAAAGAAAAATAAATTTTACATGAAAATCAATAAGTAAATGTATATTTCTAAATTTACTAATTGGATTTTTGTAATATTTATTTTAAGAAAAAATAAAAAATAATTTTATTTACGCTATACGTACAAAACGTAGCATTATTTACATATTGTTTTGATTTTTTATTTGTATAATTTTGTTTAGAGAAAATAAAATTAATGGGTCATAACTGACTCGTTCGCACAAAATAAATATGATAGCTTGATAGCTTTTTAGTAAATTATGTCTACATGTATAAGATAAATGTATAACTCAATTTTACCATATTTTATTTAATTAGTTTTTTTTTAATTTTGTTCTCGAAATCACAGCATTTTCACAAAAGTTGCTAAATATATAACTTATATACGACATTAGAATTATGTGCGAAGTTATTGCAATTTTAGGCTTCATGGAACTAGTTATAGTACATTACCAATGGTAATTATTCAATTATATAAAAATAAAATTAATACAAATAAAATAAAAATTAATAAAATAAATTTAGAATTAATATTGTCTCATGTAATAAGAAATAATGTTAAGTACTTGCTGCTGTATTCCATTTTGAATTTAACATAGATAGGTATATAGTTATAATAAGTATACATAATTTATTTACAACCGAAATATTTGTTTTTTGAAATGTTCTTAAATTTTAAAGTTTATATATATATGAAAAATTTGAAAATGAAATCCCAGAAGATACACCCTCTTTTTCCATTAAATAATTATGTATTCCGAAAAAATTTCCATTACATATATTTAGAGGAAAAATAGATTTTTCTTCTCTTATTTTTATTTTCATAAAAAGAACGAAAAATATACACAGATTTTTTTTTGTGAACATTTTTTTTACAAGATTTTTCCCATCTTTTATTTAGTTATTTATCCTGCGCATTTGTAGATTTCTATTTTCATCCAATAGCGAAAAAGTATGGTTTTTTTTTCGGTTTTTTGGTATTCATCTCTAAGGAATAAAAGCTGTATATAATAGTAGCTTTTCTCAAAAAATAATTTCAATATATATAAATATGTTAAAAATAGTATATTTCATGTAAATTTAATATAACTATGATTCCGTTCTGATATTGTACATAATATTTTTTTTAGCATGAATAAATATAATATTTATTTGCTAGATATGTTTTGCTTTCGATTACTAATATTGAAAACAAAAAAACATTACAGATTGAGTGACTGGAATTGTAATCGAAAATACTTTAAAGTTATAAACTAACATTATTGGAACATATACCTACTCAGTTTTAGACAAAGAAAAGGATTAAACTTGAGTTGAAATCGTACAGTTTGAATACCATTTTTTATCTTTGAAAACTTTATTTTTGAAAGCTGAGGTATAATACATATAGATTTAAGATTTATTCATTTAAGCTAGATAATTTACACTTACAACTTTTTTATTAAATCGAAGCGAAACATGTAGTGTACATATTTAATCTTAGTGTAAACCAAACTATTCTAACCTAAGAAAATATAATATATTTTATATCATATGATTGTTGAAAATCAAATCAATCCACCTTTATTCACCTTCACAAGGAAAACATATTTAAGACAGTCAACATATGCTTCACTTACACCCGAAATATCCGATTTCCTTACTTTCCTTTAATAGTTATATATTTTAAAACTACGTATTCGAAAGTTTCTGTAATTTGTACATTTTATTTCGGAACATTATTATTAAATGGTTTTTCCGATCCAATTTGAAAATTTACATAAAACATTCTGGTTTTTATGTTATTTACATTTTTGTGCAAAGATTACACATAATCATCGTATATGAATATGTATATATATATTTGTTATATATAATAAATTTTATGTTGTTATTTTATGTATTATACATATATAGATGTATTAATGTATCCCTATAGGGATGATATGTATCTTTAGTATATGTACATTGGAAAGGCGGTCATGGACATTTAGATATAATATATAGCAATATATGTTTTATAAATTTTCTATTCATTTTATATACAATTATATTTATGTATCCATGTATGTAGATTATTATTATGTACGCATATGTATAACATTAAATTTAAGTTTATTTTTTTTAAATTATTCCAAATTTCACATAAAAGAACTTAGTACAGGAATAAAATATTTTTAGCATATATTTCGCATAAAAAAAAAAAATCATAAAAAAAAAAAATCAATCGTTGTAGAGATATAATATTAATATCTGGTAGAACTAATTTTATGTATTTCCTAATTTTTTTTTTATTAATTTCATGGGAAAAAATTGAAAATTTTCTTAATGTTGATTTTTCATGGTATCGTTGGAAAATTTTTTTTTTTTGAGGATCCTGCGTAGTTTAACAAAAAAAAGATAATACACTAGCGCTAGGCTTTATACTGGAGATTAACATAACTGAAGGCTTATGATTGCCGCAAGAAAGTTAAAATAAATGAAGTTATTGTATGGAAAATCGTAAGCTTGTTGTTGAGTGCCATAAAAACTATAGGACGTTTTGACTCATACAGAGTTTATTTCCAGGACTAAAGGACACAGTGATAGTGTATGTATTTTTAATTTCAAAATAATACATATAGATTATAAAACTGAACCACAAGATGGTGTGTAGGCAAATTTGATTACAAATTTAAACAAAATAGTATTTCATGACATAATTATTTACAACTTTCTTACATACATTGTTTATAAATAAATTTTTTTTTCAATAATTACAATCAGATAATTGAAAATTTGATTATTACTGCTGAATTAAAAAAATTTTAAAACTAAATTCAAAATATTTTATAACTATATGTATCTCTAAGTATATAATAGCATATATATCTAAGTATAAATAGCCGAATACTACATATTAAGACTATACGGACAGAAAAAAAAATCCAATAAAATAATGTCCTTTTTAGGCAAAAAAATAATAATAATAATAATAATAATAATAATAATAATAAAAAATAAAAATAAAACGAAAAATTTTTTTGTATGTCGCATGCATTAATTCTTATCTCTTTTTTTTCTTTTTTTTCATTTTCATTTTCCCAGCTAAAATAAAACCCAAGCAAATTGAAGGCAGAGGGGACAGGTGAAATTTAATCGTTTTGTTGGAGTCATAAAATAAAAATGCAGAAAATTTTAACAATAATGTTACAAAAAATAAAAAAAAATGAAATCATTGTTATTCGATTTTGCACAAACAAGGTACAAAATTCTCTTGTATTTTATGATGGTTTCATTTTTGTATATCAGCAGAAAAAAAAAAAAAAAAAACAGAAAAAAAAAATACTATGTTTATGTACACATTACGTTCAGATATAAAACTCTGTACCTTCAGGGAAAACCGATTTTTCGTTTGTCCCTGATTGGTTGCTATAACAACTTCTTTATGGTTTCAATTTTTTTTTTTCTTTTTTTTAGGAAAAATATGTACATATCTATCTTTGTATGTACAACACATGAAAAATGAAAAAAAAAAAAAACAGTATAATTGTGATAATGTATAGATTAAAAATTATATTTTCTGAGAAAATAAAAAAAAAATAAAAATATGTAGTATCTATAATTTTGTTTTAATTTTCTGATGGCATTAAAATGTTTTTTAAAAATTAATATGTTTTAAAAGACAATAAACAATATTTTAATGCAAAATTCTAAGTTGGTCTGGGATTGTGAAAATAATCGAAAATCAAATATTTCACCACGATCTGTAACAACTTTAGAATTTACAATGTAAACAATAAACATAAAAATTAAGATTATTTTTAAAATTTTGCTAATTATGTACGCAATAACAAATTTACATAATTTGATATTTTCGCGAAGTTTGAAGAAAATGAAGTAGCCAGGAAATGATAAATATCGATATATTAATATAGCGCATGGAAATTTTGTTGATTTAGCAAAAGTGTTAAATTATTATTTTTTTTTTCAATTTTAATTAATTCAATTTAATTTAAAAAAATTTAGTGTATTACAATTATTTTATATTTAATGTATTGTATCTATATATGTAATATAAACAGCCTAAGACTGGTATTAACATTTTATAATTTTGGCATTTTTTACAATAATAATTAGTAATTGATGTTATATATATTATTTGAAACGTTACAGAATTATTTTTTTCTGATTGAAGCCGTATTTGATTGCTTCAGGTGATTGCAGCAATATTTGATTTTATTTATAAGATTGTTAAATATTAATCGCGCCGATTTTATATATTGATAACGTTTTATCATAAAATTATATGACATGAAGATCAGAAGTTGTCATTTAAATAAAATAAATAATAATTTTTTTTTATTACGATTTTTTTTTTTAATATTTTGTAACATGATACTTGCTACAAATATTAAGTAAAAAATCGATTTGAAAAATTATATTCAAATTGAGATATAAGATTTTACATTAGCATTAATTTTTAGATGGAAGAAGGGGTGTAAGAAGTTTTTTAGCTTTGTTATGAAAAACTTTATATTATTATGTTATAATCAATTTTCTAAGTTCTTTGTATAAAACCGAAGTCTATATTACCTTTATGTTAATTAAAATTTTTGTTTTTTAACTCTTCAGATATAATAAAAAGTAGGTACAGGTACTTTAAATATATATTTAATGTATACAATAAATGTTAAAATAATGTCAAAAATAAATTTTTAAGAATTTTTACACAATTCAATTTAATTAACATAATTTTTGATAAAATCTAAATAAAAAAAATTAATTTAAGATTGAGCTTCTGCTACGTACACCTTCATTTTGAACCCAACGATCCATTAAGTGAAATATTAATATTAAGAGATACATATTAACTTAGATATTACATTATAAAAGTATGTCTTAAGGATTTTTGTAATAAAGTTACTGTTATAAAATATTAATTAGAAAACTTACTTTTTAATGCCAACTTATCTACACGGTATACGATATGAATATCTAATCAAACATTATGATTCTGTCAAACATACCTGAAAACAAAAATATATTTTATTGATTAGAAAAATATTTGCAAGCATCTACAAAGTCAATTTTGAAATTTTATATTTATTTTTCATTAAAAATTTTGTATACATGTACTTTAAATTTTTTAATTGCTTACTCTAGTAACAAAAATTAATATAAATGGCACTCGAATATAAAATAAATAAAATAATATAATAAATAAATTTTATAGAATTATATTTTTATGCTTTTCTTACTTTTTATATGTTATCTTGATGTAATTGGATTTTCAAATTTTATATTTTATTGAAAATAATATAAAAGAAGTGTACCTACACAACACTCTAGTACTAAATATCTGAAGAATCGATATAATACTGTTTTCCAAAAAGAAAAAATGAAAAACAAAATTAATCTGGGTAGAAAAATAAGAAAATATCTATTTTTCTAAAAGAATACAGAAAATGAAGCCATATTTTTTTTATATTTTTTTTTTTTTTACAAAAAATATGTTATACTTTTATATATACATTATTATATCTTTCATCCCTCATAACGTGGGGGATTTTTATCTATAATGGAAATATAAAACAAAAAATAAAAAAAATATATATATAAATTTTTTCTTTTTCATAATGTAATATATTTTTCAAGAAAAAAAAAAAAAAAAACTATACCTAATATGTATGTACAGATATAGAAGTAAAAAAAATATAAATATTTTCACCTGAATGAACAATGACACAAACACAAAGCTTTCACCCCTATGTACATATATATCTATCTAACTAAAACTCTCGTATATACACCTGTATTCAGCAAAATCATAAAAGATACATAATATTCTTTCTCTCTTATATTTGTAGATGTCAGATCGATATTCAGGAAAAAAAAAAATACAAAAAAGCAAAAAAAAAAAAAAAACTTGGACAAAAACAGAAAAATCTAAAATATAATTTTCCCATTTATATGAAAAACATCTAAAGAAAAAAGAAGACAAGAATACCTGCAGTCCCCCTTAATACAGAAAATATATATATATTTATATATATCGTATATATATTTTTTTTACTCTATAGGTGAAATTTTAGATTTTATTTTCATTTTTCATCCCCCAAAAAAAAACTAAAATCATTTTTATCAGCTTAAAACAGTCTGAGGGTAAAAAATTCGTGGAGGTATAAAATTAAACTTTATACTCATAAAATATGTACACAAAAAAAAAAGAACATAAAACTTAAGATTGGAAACAAATAGTATAGTGTGTGGAATGGTTTTTGGTTGGAATTTTTTGAAAGCAAAAAATCAAATAGTTTTAAAATTAATTTTTTTAATCTCTGAACAGCAGAAAAATCGTGAAAATCTGAGAAAATAAGAGGTCGAAATTTGGATTTAAAAAGTAGATGAGTTTATTGTGCTTTATATTTCCGAATGAATTTTTGGTATTTGTCCAGATCTCCTCTCTTTTACCTTTGTTTATAAGAATAAAATTGAAGGAAATTTTGTTTAAAGGCAAGAAAAACGTCGATGCTGATTAAAAAAAATAATTGAAATTGATATGAAATCAAAGCAATATAATCTAAACGGTCGTCATATTTCGATGCAGGAAATCGGTTGGCAAACTTATGATAATTTTTCAACAATTTCAAATCATTTTCAAAAGATAAGTATACAGTTATAAAAGTGATAAAAAAATTCCAAAATAAACCTAAATTACTTTTGAAACAACCCAATATTATAGTATGGTTAAGTTATGACTAAGACGTAAATCCAAATGGTAATAGTTTCGCAATTTTCATTCGTTTTTGTTATTTTTTCACTGAACCAAAATATTTGCTAAAACAGAGGGTGATTTATATTTAGTAGATTTTCTTGGAAACATTCCAGATATTACGGTGAAAAAATATGGTAAATATTTTTGTATGTCATATACCTACTTTTTAAGTTTTTTATTTTTTTTTTTTGCTAAAAAATGATGTTTTTACTTTAGTATCTGAAAAATTTATTCTGAATACTGTAATATTTCATGTAGGTACACAATGTATACAATGCATTTAAATCACAATATTTTTTGAAAATTTTTAATCAAATCAAGGACTTGAATGTGTATATTTTTAGTTTAACAAAATTTATAGTTTTGACCGCAACTAATGGAACTCAGATGATTTCATAAATTTGAAACTAGTAGTAGTGTTGAAAAATGATTGATTAAAATTTATTAAGTTTACTATACTTTTGCACTATGGGTAAGTACATATTTTGATAACTAGGCTCATAAAATCTGTAATTTATTTTTCAAAAATTCATAATGTAGGTATGACTTTATTAGTAATATAATTCATCTCATCCGACTACTCGCAAAATGCTATAGCTAACGTTTAAGCATAATGTAATATGCTACGACCTTTAGGCTGCATAAAAGAAGAATTATAGATTATACATATACTATTTTTGGTTATATGCACTTTGCATTATGATGATTTTTTGTAGCTGCTCTACTTTGTTTCCACGGGGATGAAAAGTTACCGCTCATTTGATGGGACTAATATTAAATATATAAATACCAATGGATGAACTAAAAACTTTTCACGACAAATATACAACGAAGGACATGTTCAGGTTATTTTTTTTTTCAATTGAATATCAAAAATTTATCACATTTTCTTACTGACAATTATATTGAAAATAATAACTTAAAAAAAAAAAAAAATTTAGTTCAAGTTTTATTTTCATAAAGTATAATATATTATTGAAAAGCTTCCAAAGCTTTTGGGCAAAGCAAAAAAAAATAACTTGATTTATTTATATTTTGTTCTTTTATATTTTTACGTATTGGTTAATTGCATTAAATTTCACTTTTATTTGAAATACTTATATTTTTTTTTTTTTGTTTTTTCAAGAACTTTTTTATAATTTATTTGCACGAAACAAAGAATATATATATAATAAAAAACAAACCAAATTTAATTTATGCTTTTTAATAATTAAGTATGTTCATTGCTTATAATATAAATTATAGAGAACAGAATTTTGTAAATAAATATTAAAAATCATTATAAAATAAATTGTCTAAATGAAAAATAACCATAAACTAATCTTTGTCCCAAATATCAATGCCAATTAAGTATATTTTTCTACATTTTATGAGGATTCAAAATTTGATATACAATTATTTGAAAAACATCTATAAATAATGGGAGTTTTTTTTACTGTAGGCTCTACCTTGAAGTTGCAGATGCTGGATGATGTAAAATATTATATAAACAAATTTTCCTAATCGATAAAACTCAATTATAATTCACAATAAAATTATGTTTCTTTTATACATATTTTTCCTAATAATTGGAAAATGCTTATAATATGCAATTTTTACTCAAATTTCAAAGAATACAAAAATCAAAAAAATATTTTATTTTCAATTTAATTGATTTTTATTTTTCTTATTTAATATTATGTCTATATATAGATAATAGTATATATTTACATATATGCAGTTTAAAACTAATTTTAATATTAAAATATTTTCCTAGACAGAAATAATAATGATATAGGTGTTAAATTAAGCACTTTAGTTCGGAATAAATTAGTTTTATATAATCACATAGTAATTATGTTAAATAAAGTTCATGAATTTATGTAGGAAAAAAATAAATAAATATATATAGAGATGAATAAAATAATAATAAAGAAAATTATATTCTTGGGAAAATACTTATAATATTTACATTAAATTTGGTTAAAAATAAGATTTATTTATTAACTTTTAATACACGTGCTTCAATTTATATATAAAAAAAAAAAATTATATAAGCAATTTTATTACATGTCTAAGACTTATTCTATTTTTCTCCTTATCGAGTATATTATATATAAATTATACAATAAATTAATACAATGTAATAACTATATTAATTATATTCTTTGGAAATAGTTTTATAACACCTATCATTATTATGTCTATTGATCTCACACAGTAAATTCATAATAATATTGTGTTATAAAACTTCATTAATAATTAAATTAAATATAAAATAACAAAATTGGCCGAAATGAAAGAACATTAAACAATGAACATATACTATATGGGAGATTAATCAATATCGTTACCATTACTACAGACAATGAAACTCGGAAAGATTTTTTTGTCAAAAATCTTGTTTTTTTTTAAAGAAATGGGTAATGTCTCATAGATATACTAAAAAAAAAAACAAAAAAATAAGATACAAATCAGTTGAAAAATAAATAATAATAATTGTACCAGAAGATCCAATAAACACCAAGCAATATAAATTCTACTAAGTCATGGTTTTTCATTCTAATTATTTTTAATTTAATTTTTATATGAAATATGAAGTATTCTTGATTTTAGTTTGATAAAAATTAGATAAAATGTAATGTAATAGTAATGGAAAATAAAAAATCACATTAATATTTTTTTTTCTTCAAATTATAATTTTCCATTTACAGAGACCACAAAATTAATATCACACAAATTTTTTTGAAAAATAAATTAGAATACTTTTTAATGAATTAACAGAATTTTCATTTGGTCGGCAATTGGGTCTAGATAACTTCAAGATATCTTTTGCCGCGCTAAAAAGTATCATTTTTAAAAACTAATTGAAAATGCAAAAAACAGAACAAAATTTCCGAAATCAACAAATTTCACATTTCACTTAATTAAGTTTCAGAACACATAACTTCTGACATTAAATTATTATTATCTTTTTTAATAATACATATAATTTTTTTCCCCAGAAATATATGCAATGAAATATTCAAATTTATATAAATGTAAAAAATATTCATCAAAAAGCTGAAAAGTCAGAAAGCCATAAAGTAAATTTTTTATTTTATTGGAATTCATCATTCACAAACACACAGAACCCTCAGTTTTTTTTTTTTTTTTAGTTTTTTATTTTATTGTTATTTTGTATTGCTCCTTGCGTTCAAAAGTTAAAGATAAAGGTGAACATTAAAATGGCATTTTTCTCAAAAGTTGAATATTAAACTAAAAAAAGAAATAAGAAGAAATAATAATATCCGGACGCGCAATATAATTTTTTTTTTATATATGAAAAATAAATTCATAGTGGTATGGAAGCGATCGTGCGATGAAGATCACCCACCATCAAATAATTCCATGTATCCGATATTCTTTCTTGAATTAGTTTTATATCTCTTCTAAAGACGGTGTTTTGTTCAGTATTCGTTTGTTTTTTTTTTTTTAATATAGCCTGTTTTAAGGTAAGGTTCATTAAGCCACAATTTTAAATTTACTTTAAAAAGTTACTTATGAGTTTTAAACTTTAACTCAACGATATATAAGTACAAGCAAGTTGTTTCCAAATCGATCGAGTCATTGAGGATTTCTGAAACGTTGAATTCAGAACAATTTCATACAAAGCAATCAACGATAGTATACGGCGATCAAAAAAGTTTACATCAAATTATTTTAAACTATATCAAAAAAAAAAAATGTTAAATATGAAAATGGTTTTGGTCAGAATATAAAATTAGAAATAAAATTGATAAATACATATTTATCTAATGTCATACTACCGTACAATTCAAAGAATTGTAGAGGAAAAATTTTCAGTTAAGAAAAGAAAAACTACAAGAAACCTGACAACGACATGCATGACTTCCTTTTTCCCTTTTTTTTTCTGATCATTAAGATCATAAAAGTATTATTTTTATTTTTTCGGAATCCGCTTTATATCAAAAATTCCCGCCTTTATGTTTATCATATATACGTAATGCACATACAACATATATATGTATTTAGCTTGCATTCTAAAAGGAAAACTTAGATCATCTTTTTTTTTATTTATTTTTCCTTTAACTTAAACATTTATAATTTTTGTAACTGAAATTTTACAGTGGCTACTAAATTGCTCTGTTTTTCTTTTATATCTATGTATTACTCTACACCTTAAGATATCTTAACAAAAATAACGATATTAATTTTAGCTAGAAGAAAAAGAAATTTAATTTAGGGTAGAAAAATGTTATTATTCAAATTATGTGTATTTATTTTTTTCCAAGCAACTTATGGCATTTAAATAAAATTATCGTAAAGATCAGATGTCAAAGTAACGTGTGCTGAAATACTTTTATTATTGCTTTTTTTATATATAAAAAATAGTATAATAATGTGGTGTTCTTTCAAGCAGGGCATAGGGCTTGCCAAACCTGATTTTCAAAGCATAGAGTTAAATGTGACCAATAAATTTTATTTATTCTTGTCATTCTGTTAAGTAATCAAACTTATTGATTAAATAATTATAGCAAATTATGTTAGAAAAGAAGTTCTGACAGATTTTTTTTTACTTATAAGGTTTTTAAGTAAAACTATCAACTTTAATTGACTTTGAAATTAGTAAATTTATTCAACTGAAAGTTGTTGAATTGCGATTTTTTGTTTTAAACTTCTTATGTTTGTATGTTAACTTCACAGGTTAAAACACATTTGGATTTGATAGAATTCTCAAATACTTAGCAATATCTAAATCTGTTATCTGTATACCTTAAATTTAAAAGTTAAAAACAAACAAAAAATACATATATAATGTATCGATACATATATAATGTATCGATCGACATCAACTTTTTACTTATTAGTTTTTAATTTTTTATGGTGACTCTGGATTAAAAAAATTAATAATTATTTACTAATTTTAAAATACAACTAATTCAAGAGTAGTGTAATTTTCAAGTAAATAGTACTGTAACAAAAACGTGTCTTGTTGATTGTTATTTTACATAGTGTTTTGGATTTCTATTTGAAAAGATTGATAAAATTGAATTTTATGTTTTCAAGATTAAAAATTTTCATCACAGAAAAACCTAACTATCTTAAATAAAATTTTATAATTCGTGATAGTCGTGGAAAATATGTCCAAGAATTTACAGAAAATCTTCAAGTTAAAATATAATAAAATTCCAGAATTCTGATTTTAAACTATAAGAAGTGTGTTAATGTTAAAAAAAAAAACTGTCTTAACCCCAAGGCTTACATAATGTATCGCTATTATGAGAAAAAGATAAAAGATTCTCAATTAATGGTTTGTTAAGATGTAAAAATTGTAAAACTGTACCAGCTTTCTTCTTTCAACTTAAATGTTTATTTTTTTTTATTCTTTTTTGTAATTTTATTTAAGTATGCCTACATTATAACTTTTACCATGATCTTTGCTAATCACTGAACCAGAAATAAAATGTACCATAAAATGATCATGAATTTTTTTTTATATTTTTTTAGGTCTGATATAAATACTTTAAATAAAAAAAAAAAAACTAAACCATGAAGAAGAGAATCTTTTAAACTCTTTTTTTTTATTTTTTTTTTAGAACTAAAAACTTAATAATAATAACATTAAATTTATTTATTTTCATTAAATAACAACATCTTTGCGTTTTACCATTTTTTTATTCAGAATATTAATAAAATAAAATAAAAAAAAAAAGATAATAATGTCAGACAGAGTTTTATAGACAAATAAATTCACGTAAAATGTTTATTTAAAAATTTCAGAGCCACATCACATCTTGAACAGCAAAACAGGGTAATTGGAATTTCATTTAATATATACATATAAGATAAGAATGTTTTAAGAAAATTGAGATTAAAAGTTTGATATATATATAATATGCTTTATAATAAGCTGTTAAAATAAGTGAACTGTAGAAAATAAATCGCATATTATGAATTTTTTTAGAAGTAAGTTATTGCTACTTTGCTTGGATAAAATTACACATAGAAGTTGAATTATTATTAAAGAAGGACAAGAGTATTATCTTTATTTCACTTAGTCGAAACCGAAAGCATGACACAGAGTCAAATAAGTAAACATTATAGCGGCTATTTGACATATCATATAAAGTAGTGAAATGTAATACATAAAATTAGATCTACAAATTAGAAAGAAAGTATTTTTGAATCCTCTAAAAATTTATTGATAGTCATAATTCCGAATAATAAGGTAGCTCTATTTTTACACCAGCAGACTGTTTTTGTTTTTAGACAGTAGGATACATAAAAGTAATACAACTGGGAATTGGATATACATCAATCGGAATTTTAAAATTACAGAAAAACATCTCTTGTATGAAAGGTAGATTTGTTACAATAAATTTAAATATGCGCAAAATTATAATAAATGCTCAGCTCGTACATGTAAGATACATATTGCCATTTTATTTTGTCTTCTTTCATTGTCTTCATTTAATAATATCAAGTTGATGGATTTATTTTGATTTTAAAGATTGGAAAATTAAAATTAATGACATAAAAATTTCAGAGTTAAAAGGTGGAGACGAAAAATTGTGATGAGTTTTTTTTTTTATTTTTATTTTTTTGTCTGTATTTAATAATATGTCCAACGAATATTTATGTATATATATATATATATTTATATTCCATGTATAATAATATAATAAATTGTATAGATTTTTTCTTATTGTATATATATGGATTTTTATATATGGAGGAAAAAAAGAAAAAGCAACTTCTGCGCAAATGAAATCTCTTTTTTTTTTTTCTTTAAATATCTGAAAGATACATATATCTTTTTTATGCTGGCTATAGTTGAAATTGTTCATTTTTTTTTCTTCTTTTTGCTTTTTGGTCTTATTTTTAGAAATATACGTTCATTAGAAACAGTGAAATTTATTTTATATTATAAGTTTATTGTAAACGTCATATAGAAATAAATTATTATTAAATTTATAAGTTAGTATGTATTCGTATAGGGCAGAGGTGTCAACTAATTTTTCTATAAGATCTACTTCGCGCAGTAAAAATCATCTGCGATCTAATTTTTCTAAAAGTAGTAGTAAGAGGAGAAGTCAATTTTTATTGTGTTCGTCTGTTATAAGCGAGTCACACTACAACTAAAAAGCCACTACTCATGACGGCTTTTTTAAATGCGTTCACACTTGCACTTTTTGGTTTTTTTTCTTTTTTTTTCTCGTTTTGTCATATCTTTTTCCTTTTTTTTTGGGAATTTTTTTTGTTTTTTTATTCGTTTTTTTTAAAAAATTGCCGCCAACTTCCTGAAAGTATGCAATTGTTAGTTTATTTTTTTCTCACAGAGCTCATTTGTTATTTGATCCCTGATTTTCTAGTGGCTTTTTGAAAAGCCACTAGCTTTTTTTTCTTTTTTTTGTATGGAAAAAGCCACGAAATAGCCACAACGATGATAGCTTTTTCAAAAAGCCATTAAAAAGCCGAAGTGTGACAGCCTTATTAAATTAATTCGGTATTTCGACTTTATTATTTTCATTTGTGAAAATGCTCCTTCGCACAAATATGTCGAACCAAAACAGGCGTATAAATTTTTAACAAATTTTTTTACATTCGGATATTTATCTTCTGCTAAATAATATTTCCAGAATTAATTTTCGGAAGCTCTTGCTTTAATATAAATATCATTTTGTAAAATTATAAAATTCTGGTTCAAGTGTAATATTATCCATATCAAAAATAGTTGAAAGGTTTTTGCTTTAATATTGCTATCAAATGGAAAACTCATATAAATAAAACTACATTATCAAGTTTTTTTTTTAAAATCTTCGAAACGGTTACCGAATCCTTCAATAACGTTCTTAATTTCTTTGATATATTTATTTTCATCAAAATTAGCAGAAGCAGAACTTTTTAATTGCGCCAACATGTTTGGAAAATTAGATAAATTTTTTTTGATTCTTGTAATTTGAAAGGAAATAAATATCTGAAATATGAATATTTATTGGCGATCGACATAAAATCATTACGCGATCGACCGGTAGATCGCGATCGACGCTATTGACACCTCTGGTATAGGGCAAACATAAAAATAGAAGAATTTATTTTACATCTACTTTTTGAGCTAAATCGTTTCACTTGACATTTAAATATATTTTTAGACGAATTTGATTGTCCAATAATTTATAACACTATATATACTTCAGAAACGTAGGTATTTTGGAAAGGTACGAAAGGTATTAAAATTAAAAAAGAAATCCATTTGAAATAATTAAATTTTAAATTTAAGCTTAAAGCTTAAAAAGTCAAAAACTTAGCATTAGTATGAAAATATGAAAATACGAAATTTTTTAAATCTAATAATTTTAGCTAGACTTATCGTTTCGTATTATTTTTTGAACTACTTTTGTTGGACAAATAGAATTAAATTCTGTTCGTTGTTAAGAGCATCACTTGAGTTGCATCGATTGGATCGATTTGGCTAATTTTTTTTTAAATGAACGAACATAGTTCGAATAAAATTTTTAGGAAAAAAAATAATGAAAAAGTTGCACGAAAAATTAGGAAATTAACTAAAGAAATAACTCTTATTAATAAAGGCTAAGAATAAAGTCCATGTTATTGCCCTAAATTGAGTAAATTAAGCTGAATTGCCATTTTCAAGATACTCGGACTGTTAAAACTCTATTTTATCTTGAATTGGCCTTTATATTGAATGAAAATTTAAAATAGCAAGAAAAACATAAAACAAAATAATAATCCTCCCGTATATAATAAAAAAAAAATTGGTTATTTGTAATGAACAAGTTTCTTAAACTTTATGGGGATTGGATGAACATATCTGAGAGCATAAAAGACGTTAAAAAAAAAAATTAAAATATAAAGAAAAAGAAAAAAAAAATTATATAAAGTGAAAAAAAAAATGAAAATTTTTAAATAAAAAAAGATAAATAAAAATAAATAACATCAGAATTCAATTTAAAAAAATAACTTAATGGTGTTATGTTTTTTTTTTTTATGTTAAAAATATTGAATAAAATGAATTGTGAATCTTTTTTTAAAAAAAAATTTATGTTTTTTATTTTTTTTATTTTGGAGAAGATTATTTCTTATTTATTCTTTATATTTTTTTCGTATAAAATAAAAGTTATCTTTCTTGAGACCTTTGGTGATGGCTGATGAATTTTTTTGTTACGATTGGCTGAGCACAAATTCTTATTTTTTCATTTTTTATATTTTTTTCTTCTTTGATTTAAGATTTTGTGTACGAGGAATAAAAGATTAAAATAAACAGGAATAAAAAAAAAATAATATTTTCGAAATAATTGGTTGGTTTTAATTAAAGGACAGGGAATATATAAAGTGAAAAAAATAAAATAAATAATCTCTTATATTTTCAAAATTGGGTTTTTTATTTTTTTTAAATATTTCTTTTATTATAATAATATTGTTATTAGTAAGGTATTAATTTAATTTTCTTGTTTTCCATTTTTATCTGACAGGAAATGCATATAGTTATATACCTAAGTAATATAGTGGTTGCGGAATAAAAATTAGTTGAATTTAAACAATACAAGGCTGATGGCTTAAATAATTTCTGATGATGGGAAGAAATGAAGGATGTAAATTTGTTTTTGTTTTTATTTAAAAAAAAAACCAAAAATGTCAAAAAAAAAATATGCTCTTGGTATTTCGGCGAACGGATAAAAGTCTTAAATGTCATCAAAATTAGCATAATGTTTGACATCAGTTCGACTGTTTATGAAAAAGAATATTGCGGTTATTGAAGTTCTATTCTGTCTTTCTCTTTCCTTACCAATTGTGACTTTGTTCCGCAAACAGATTGGAAACCTTCGAGGAAACCTTTCATCCTTGAATGAATATGATTTTAGTTCATTAAAATCATAGTCAAATAAAAAGTATTTTTACTCGAATTTCGAGTACGGGCGATTACTGTAGTTAACAAAGGTTTTGTGCCCAAAGCACGGCTTATTTTACTAATTATGAAAATATATACTTTGCTTTTAAGCCTTAACTTTATTTTACTTTTCTTATATTTATTGTTATAAAATTCAAAATAATTAATAATTTATAGATGTATATTAATTAAAAAATTGCATTACTTATGTTAATTTAATTTTTTGGGATTTCAAAGCATTAATTGTACTAATGCTATAATCTTAATAATGTATAAAAAAATTATATACCTACCTACTATACTAACTACATGTTAAATTGAAATTGTTTTTATTTTTTTCAAAGTATTTTATTTTTTCTGCAAAGTGTTTATATACAAAAAAAAAAATGAACTACACTAATCAAGTGTTTTTGTTAATATTAAAATTATACTTTTGTTAAGAATTTGATTGAAGGTATTCAACCATAAATTAAGCTCAATTTATTTATGTTCAAAACAAATATGTTTTTCTTTTATAGTTTTATTTTTATCCAATAATACCAAGGTTAGCCTTTAAAAATGCTAAAATTGAAAGAGTGTGAAAAAATATAGAATTTTTATTTTTAAATAATAATAAAAAAAAAAAAAAAACAAAGAAAATATGAAACTCTAGTCTAAAGAATGTTTTCAATGGATTTGAAGTTATGTGGAACAACCTTAGATAAACTTTACATTCCATGCAACTTGGTCTGTACATTTTTGTTTAATTGTCATTATGGTATTTTAATTATGTATGTATAAATCTGTTATAAATCATCACGAAATTATCAGCCGCTTATGTCGTGTTCAAATCTTTAATTCGGAATTTTGATGTAATGCAAATAGTTCAAATTTTACATATGCTAAAAAATCAAGAATCATCATAATATTTAGTATTCGAATCGTAATTATTTATAGTTTGATAAAATTATAAAGCCGTTACACAATTTTGTTCAAGGTTTACATGTGTCTTCTAACTAATTTTATTAGCCGTATTCGTCCACTAAAGTTATGAAACTAATACATACATATTTAATATCATATTCAAACGTTTTTCGCTGTTCTTAAAAGATTCGGATTTCTTTTGTAAATGATATTGTGTGATTTGTTGTTCCTAATGATTATAAGAATTTTCTATTCAGAATATGGAAATTTAACACTCTATAGAAAAATTTAAGACACAAAACACGTTCAACGACGAATATTTTCAACCATAAAGAAGATTTTAGTTATTTCGTAATGGTACTCGTAGACCCATTTATTTTTTATTGATCTAGAAAGTTTCACTTTTCCGCAAACAGACGAAATTTTGCTGTGAAAATTCGCACATAAAAAATATGATCCACCTTTTTGTTGTTTTAGAATCGTCCCTCTTTCTTCCATCACATTCGAAATCAGTACGTGAAATTCTGCGAACACATTCTTACGCCGTGGTCAAAAATCCAATCTTCAATACTTGAGTTTGAAAAATCGTAACATTTGGTAAAAATTTCATAAGATTTTTGTCGTTTTCGGTAATCACTTTTAATTGTCACAGGTATTTTATCAGCCACCTTAAATATAATAAAACTAATCTATTTAATACCTATTTAATATCACATTTAAGTGTTTTGGATTGTTCCCAAAGCTTCGGATTTCATTTGTAATTAATATTGTCTGACTGTTGTGTTCCTAAACACTAAGAAAATTGTCAGCTCTGAAAGGAAATTTGACTCTGGAGCAAAAAAAAAAAAATAAAACATGTCTCATGATGATTTTCAATTCAAAAAGAGATTATCAGTTTTTCAATACAAATTAAAACTTTTTTTTTTTAATATAAAACAGACAATACGATAATTATTTACATTTAAAAAATAAAATTACAAATTATTAAATTATTACTTACATAGTAGTAGGTACATATATTCATTTTACTATTTTTCACATAATTGAGGTAAAAAAAAAAATAAATAAATAAAAATAACAAAACAAAACATTAAGATGAAAACTGCTCAATTAATATTAAGTTCAGTCAGCATTTACAATTTTTTGATTAAATGACTTATTAATAAGATACTTTTGTAGTATACATTTAAAAATAAACTCATTACAAACGACTTTTTTTTTGGTGAAATTTATTTTTATTTTGCTTTATCATATTTTAGAATATTCGATTGGTCCAGACTTTAAGATGAAAAAAAAAGTTGACAGTAATAAAATAATTAATGTTTAAGAAATATGTGGATATATAATTGAATAAAAAAATTTCATGTTTTTTTCATATTTTTTCTAAATTTTAAACACAAAATTCGACTAAGCAGCCGGAAATTTTACTGAATAACTAGTTACATATGATTTTTGAAATAGACGTAAAACATAATACTGTTCCAGAAGAAAGAATTTATTTTCAAAATTGACTGAGAAATTATTAATTAAAATTTTAAAACAATTTACAGATTGTCGTTACAACAAATTTATATTTAAGATAAATTCTTTTGGAGAATCATATCCCCGAAAACATCTTCATACAAAATCAAAACAAAAACAAATAACATTTATAAGTTTATAATTATTTTTTTAAAAATCAACAAAAGACAAGAGAATGACTAATTTTGATATTGTGATTTTCACAAAATAAATTATCATTCAATCTTCACAATATTAATTTGTTATAAATCATAATGATTAAATAAAAACTCTTAAGAAAAAATTAAGTTTATACTTAACTTTAAAAGATTACATCTTCCAATGCGACTTTCTTTCAATTTTGTTTTTTCAATTTTATCAAATATTTTAAAAAAATATAATTAAATTGGATAAAAATTGAGTATATAAGCTTTTAAGGGAGGACCAAACTTTAAATATTTACAGATCTTCTGAAGATTAAAAAATCACACTATGGACCATCATTTTTCATCACTAAATTTGACATTATTTTAATCTTAAGGAGAAAAGTTTTGTTGTTTCTATAAAGAGGTAGTACTGTAAACATAAGTTAAGCATTCAAGTTCCAAACATAATTTCAGCTAGAAGTGATTTTTAATATATACTATTGTTGCTAATAGCTGAATTTATATCTCGTAGACCGAATTGTGTTCTTGACATTTCTAAACATTCGACCTGAATACGTTTTTTGGGCAAAATATCACTTAATTATTTTTAACTCAAAATAAATTTTCTTAATTTTTCTTATATTGGAATTTATAATCACAAAATATCTACTGCGTACTCAATATTAACTCTACCTGACTATACATAGAAATAAATTTGAAACAATTGAATTATCTTCTTTTTTTTTATAAAAAAAAAAACATTTAAAACTACTGACTAAATTATCTTAAAAAAAAAAGTAAAAAAAAACTTTTATATGAAAATAAAAAATTAAAAAAAAAAAATTAATAAATTTATAAGAAAATTGTAAAAGCACGTTTATGTACGAAAATGTTTACATCTTTTGTTCTATTGTCTGATGGCATCAAATTTAGAGACGAAAATAAACTGCAGAATTAAAAAATAAAAATAAAAAACATTTATGTTTGCGTTTTTTTTTTTTTACATTTAACTTAAGCACATGCAGCAATTAAATTTATTTAAATGTATGCAATTTTTTTTTTTTTTTTTTTTTAATTATAAATTATGCTATAGGAAGGAACAATAAGGTATTCAGATTAATTGGAATTATAAGTTGAAACTTGATTTATAGTTAATTTTTTTCGAATATTCAATACAAGTTAATATTTTCTTTAATTTTTAAGAATTATATCCAAAATGTTGTGTTGGTGAATTATGGATGGATGAACAATTAAGATAGGTGTCGGCCGTCATGGTGTAGTGGTATTGACATTATCCTACGGAGTGTTCGGTCGTGGGTTCGATTCCCACTTCGGACTGGAATTTCTGTCAATTTTTCAATTTGTCTCACTTGAATTAAGTGTTTGTGTTGTTTTTTAATGTCAAGTTATATACAATCAATTCGTCTTATGTCTATTTCAAAACGACATTAAGTCATCTAACTTTATGGTCATAATGGTAAGATTTAGAACGATACTAAATCAATTAAACTTATGGCCATTTGAAAACAAGATTATGTCTGTTGACATTAAAACACTTGCACTATTGTATATCAAAAAAAATTTAAAGAAGATCGCAAGACGATTTGTTGTTGAATTAAAGCTAAAGTTTCAACAAAAATTGAATGAAAATTCCAGAGTTTGTTTTACAAGCCTTAGGAGAAAATTCTGAAAAATAATAAAAACAAAAAAAATTAATTATAATGACTATTTTTTTTTAATCCATTTGTATATTTTTGGATAAATCAATTGTGAATCCCAGTTAAAAATAAAAATTACATGAAATTGAAAACTTTTTTGGACATATTGATTTCATTAATTATCTTACATTGATTTACCTACACAAAAAAAAAGGGGCAACATTTTTTCATTACAATTTATTGCGCCTCATAAAAAAACTCTAATATTCATTCATTACATTAAAATTAAAAAAAATAAAAAAAAAAATACATTAGTGATCAGTGACGCAAGAAATGGGTTTCCTTCCGATTTGTAATTATTTCGTTTTATTTTTGTTCGCCACACATAAAGGTTTTGTATGTACCTACAATTTTTTTTTTTTGTTATTTTGGAGTTATTTTTCTTTTCCTTTTTTTTGTACCTGAAAACTTTTTATTTTGTTCGCATACACACAGGGGAGAAAATTAAGAAATGTAAACACATATTAAAGCAGATAAAAAACCACGCGAAAGGACATCGAACTGTTGTATATAATACTGAAGACTGAAGAATATAGCAGATGGTGTATATGTAAAAAAAAAAAAAAAGGAAAATTTATATTAATCAATATCGAAGATTTCTACATCCAAAAAAAAAATTTTTTATAATCAAAATATTTTCATTATTTTACAAATTTTCAGAAAACTAAATTATGGAAAAGTTTAAAGGAAATCTCTGTGTGAATGATCAGTGAAAAAACATTTGTGAATTGAATATTTTTTTAATTAACAAAATTACAATTTTGTACAGATAAACTCTGCAGATCAAAATGTCTCGAAGTGTTTCAATCAGCTCGTATTTATTTGATTTTGATATTTATTGTATTCCAATTATACCACACCCATTAATTTTCCTATTATGGAAATATGGAAATAATCTCTTCAATTCCAAATACATAATCTGTCCAAATACATAGAAGTACATAGAAATTAAAGCTAAAAAATTGTATATAAATTGTACGAATATGATATTTTTCTATAGTTTATTCAAACCTATAATATAACATTTTTATAAGCTTTATTTTTTATTATTTGAGTTTCTCGTATATGTAGGTACACATAAATTTGAATGCGTATACTTGATGGATGGACATTTAAAAAGAAAAAAATAAATATACTTTCTTATTTTTTGTTAAAAAAAAAAAAATAGAAATGAGAAGATAATAAATAACATAAAATTCTTTCAGTTATTGATTTTTTAATGATTACGATAAACTCAACTTATTGTTATACTTTTTAAGATAAGAGGTTCCATTTAGATAGAAATATGTATATATGAGTTATAGAAATCAATTATTTGGTTGTCATTGCCCTCGAAGTTTGAAGAAATGAAATATTGTGTAATGCAGTTAAATTTAAAAAGCTCTTGGGCATATTCAGCGTGATCATGTCTCTTATAACACGTATTTTTTTATTTTTTTTATTAAAGTTACCAAATCACTAGGTGGGATACCTTTTATACTAAAGAAGTATGGATTTGGTAATGAGGACAGGAAGTTTAGACGGGATTTAAAAGTGGTACAGTTAGTAGGTAATCATTTACACTTTTCTTAAAACGTCGCAAGTCGTAAATTAAGCGTCCACAAGGTGTCGGGAACAACTTTAATGGGAGAGCATTCCACATTCTCGAGGTGCGAATTGAAAACGAATCTCCGAAGCTCGTTCTATCACATCTGGGAATTTTTACGAAATATGGGTATAACTCTTATTATTATCTTGAGGCTTAATTTTTTTAAATTTGTAAATAAGAAGATTTCGAACTTCTATAATAACTCTCCAACATACAATAAATCTTAAAGAAATTGAGGCTAACTTAATTAAGTAACCAGAATTACTGAATTTCTATATATGGGGCGCATATTTTTCGCCTCTCAGAATTAATACCAGCAGAATTAAATTTATAATCTTCCACTTATTAAGTGGAAAACCCAAAAAACCTAATATTATTATTTAAATCAGAAAAAAGCAAATTCATTATAATTTATTTTTTTTAAACCCCATATTTTTCTATTTTTTTTCATATTAATATAATTTTCACTGAATCATTATTAAAATGAGCCCAAATTGATCATTTAACGCATCTTATAGAATCACAAATTATGTGTTTTACCGAACCAAAAGGTTGTTTGTTGAAAAAATTTCACCCACTTCATTATTGCTTTTCGTTATTATTATTATTATCATTATTATACATATTGTAATTTTTTATTTGGCTATTAACTTTTTGCAGCTGGATACCTTTTTTCAAAAGAATCATAAATGTAATACTTCATCAAAAAAAAAAGCATAAGTCTCACAAATTGGATATGTTTCTGTTAATGATTTCCTAATTTATCGCATAATTTTAACCTTAAGTTCATTTAGGATAAAGGTAAAAAAAATATGGTTTGGTTATCTAACTTATCCCCCTTATCAAAATGAACAAAATAAAATCATAACTAAATATTCAGTTTTATTTTTAAATTTTATTTTAAACTTATTACAAATTCAATTTAATTACTTTTTGAGACCTTCAACACATTCAATTAAAAATATTGACGAAAAATTCAAACATTCCATATTTGTACACAAAAGTGTCGAAAAAAATTCATTGAGCTTCGAAATCAACAATGCAAACTGCCAAAGTGTACTGGAAAGAGATATTTCGAAAAAGTTACACATTTACAATTTTTGAATTAAATGAGAACACAATTAGGATCCTAGGTACAGCGAAAGAACGTAAGGCAATATCTTTAATTTAATGGCTTGAATAAAAGAAATAGACATAACAAAATTCAGTTCTTTTAATGAAATCTTTAAACTTTTCGAAATTCCATATTTTGTTCATATAATTGTTGAAATCAAATCATTTTGTATTTAGGCATCAGGATTAGTTACAGAATTCGACTTTTTCTTATAAAATTTGCTTATTGTTATGCCCACATATATTTTCCACCCTATAACGAAATACAATTATAACTTTTTTTTACAAACAATAGTTAATTCCCAAAATATTTCTTTATGGTTTTTGTATTATATCTTTTGTCAATATTTAAATAATATTAATTCAAAATAATCAAGAAGAAAACAACCCTTCAATTTTTACGCGCAGTATATGATTTCGTTGTTTATTTTACTTTTATTTTTATTTTTTATTTTTTAATTCTCGGTTTTGTAAGTATCTTTTTATTTTTATTTTAATATTATGTTCTTTTACAATATTATTTATAATTTTTTTTTTTTATTTCAAGAAAATTATTTATCTCGCGCATGCTACAAAACACACCTGTCTACACCTGCGCTTATACTTTATTTCTCTAAAAATTTAATTTTTTATTTCATTTGAAAAGATGTTAAACGCGCGAGCTAAAAGAACAATTTTTATAAAATTTAACGTTACAAAAAAAAACGGCCGATATTTTAGCATCTTGATCTTAAAATTATAATTTTTTTGTTATTCTTATTTTTATGGAATCTTAACATAAAACATTATATTATAAACGCATATTATTTACTATTATATAGTATAGAACTATATTTGAATTAAAATAAAATTACTTTGATATTTGTGTATAATAAAATAATCGCGATAGATATTATCCAATTAAAAAGAAAATTAATTAAATCTTTTATCTGATTCATACATAAAGATATCAATATTGTCCTTCTCGAAACGAAATTTTTCAAAACTTGTAGTAACGAACAAAACTTCAAATTAACAAAACTTTAAATTAACGAACAAATCTTCAAATTAAAAAATTGATTGTCGAACAAAAAACGAGCAAATTCTAATCAATTTGTCAATCAAAATGAAAAGTGGTGATATATTTATTTAGGTAGATATTTAGTTATCTGAAAGCTGAGTATTTTTTTCTGTAAAAGATACTTCTGAGCTGATATTAGATCGTTCAAATAGATGAAATTTTTGGTTGAAGTTTATTCTAAAGGAAAAAAAATATATATAATAGGAAGTACTTCATAAACGAAGTATGGGCCCCGTTTTGATCATTTTAGGTCCAAAATTGGATTTTAAAATAAAATTAAAAAATTTTAAGAACTAACTTTCCCCAATAATATATATGCAGATAATTTTAATAAAAAAGAAATGTATCTTACATATAATAATAATTTCATTAATATCCGTTTAAAATGTATAAATATAATTAAAATAATTAGTGGTATTTCCAAATAAAAGAAGAAGGGTGAATTTAAAAAAATTTGTTTGCACATTTTTGTTATAAATTTCCTGTTTTGAAGAATTTTTTTTTTGCATCTCAAATAACCAAATAAACATATTACTTAATATAAATGTACTATATACGAGTATTATTCTAAAGAACCCTTGTTATTTATTTTCAATTGATATAGAGAATTCACCTTCAACCCCAGAGAAGATGCAAATTATTTTTTTTTATCTAATTTCTATAATTGTTATGCTTTTTAACACAATTATAATCGCAATATGGTTTAAATTTGTGACAACAAATAATATTGTTTGTTTTTTTTGGGTTTCAATTAAAATTCCGATAATTTTTGGAAATATATAAAAATAAATTAAAATAAAATTTGAAGGTGTTAAATGGGTAATTAATTATGCTGGATTTGAACTGTTGCCATCTATTTTTTTTTTTTTTCTGTATATAATAATTTTTCATTATAGGTAGTGTGAATTCAAGAATATAAGTTCAATGATTTACTATAATATGCATATAATTTCAAATTTATTTTTAGTAAGATAGAAGACATAGCAACCGTCTCGTGGTTTTATTAAATATCAAAATATATGATTTTTCTTTGAAATAAATACGATTTTCGTATAGACTCATTAAATTTTACTTCATAATAATACAAACATTTGATTCAAAAGGCACAATTTGAGTATCCGCCAGCTTGAGTATGAAATTTAGCCCCGTAATTGCCGTAGGAAAATGATAATAATATTATTACGCTATATATACATTTTTTTTGTATAAATGTGCATTTTTTTGTTGTTTGATTAAAATTCTGTTTTCATTTAAAAATGAAATAAGAAAAATGATGTAAAATTGTTGAAAAAAAGAAATGTGTACCTACCTACCTACTATAAAGTAAATTTTTATTGATGAATTAAAAAATGAAAATAAAAACAAAAATAAATAAAAATTAAAATTCGTTATAAAGTAACAGGTGCAATTGTAGCGTAACGGAAAAAATAAAATAATAATAATTTTATTCGAAAAATTAATAAGTAACCACGCAACTGCAAAAGATTATGTTTCTTTGATTAATCTCTTACTTTTTTTGTTTTTTTAATATTATTATTACCAATTTATTTTTAATTAAGTTAGGTAATCATTCCACATATCTATGTGCATTTATAGATTATATACCAGATTTCGTAAATATACTTATTATTTGCATATTCTGATGATCTAACTCGAAAATTTTTGATTTTAAGTGAAAAAATTATGTTTTAATTGTCAACATTTTTTTTTGGTCATAGATAATGTGCGGGCTCAAAATAAGAAGTCTAAATCGGAATTTTTTGATATTATTTTATTTTTCGTATTTTAATACAATTTTGAAGAATCAGTTTGAAGAATACTTCTTGTTGTTTAATTTTTAATGATTTTCGTTACAAAAAAGTATATAATTTACGTTTCAAACTGTAGGGAAAGTTGTAAAACATTTTTTCGTACTAATTTTTTCAAAATAACTTCGAAAAATTGAGAAAAAAATTCTAATTTCAAAATTCATTCTGAATGCACAAAATTAGAAAAATCATAAGTTTTTACATTTAAACTGTGTTTCTTTATAGCTAGGTGAGTGGATGATGGGTCTATCTAGCTTTATTAATTTCGCGCATGCATTTTATTTCTGCCGTGCAAATTTCATCACATTTAATATTTTTTCTGAAAACACGAATTTTAATGCGCAAATCATATTTTTGTCCTAAATTTGATGTTTTTTAATTTTTTTTTGACCACAATGAAAATTAGAATGAGCACTATCATGTAAAAAAATTTTGGTATTTTTTCTGATAAAATTTAAAAAAAAAATAAAATAATCATAATCCAACTGTCTAACATTTCTAATTTTAAATAAACTAATCTACAGTTTTTATATTTATTAAAAAAAAATTTACTGATAAAAAATTTTGAGTTCTATTCTAAACTTTAGAGAAAACTTCTAAAAACATATATATCAAATAAGTTTAAATTTAAAACCACAATATAATTTTGATAAAAACAGCTTCAAGTTTATTTTTATATTTTCAATGAGACAAAAATTCTTTTATTGTGTGTAATACATTTTTTTGTTTAAACCCAAAAAGCCACATCCTTCTGATTATTTGATATTTTTGCTATATTTCCAGATTTAATATTTTTATCTTTTTAAGTCATAATTTTTCTTTTAAGTTTATCAAATATATATGTTATATGTATCTATGCAATAAATTTTGGTTTTTTTAGTTCGTGTAATCCATTGATTTTATTATTACATAAAGTAAGGAAAAAATTTGAAAGCCATATACTTAGACTGACTAAAATATTTCAGACTAAGTAGGTGACAAAAAAGTTGTGACAACAGAAATCGATTCTTAATGTTTTAATTCAATTTTTTTTTGCAATAAAAACATATATTTGACGAAACGTAATTCCATTCAAGATTAAATTATTTAAAATTCCAAAATTGTATTTAAGTTTTAAGAAACTCGGAAGTTCAAAAAGAAGTTGAGTAAAGAAAGTAAAGAATTCTTAGCGGTTTGAGAACCACTGAATTTGACAGAAATTAATGATCTTTCTAACTTCAAAAGTATGTACCTCTTTGGGTTGAAGACGAAATTTTTTAAAATTGTATTTATTTTTTGTAATTAGACCTTTCCAATATGTGATTAAAAAATATTAAGTTAATCTCAATAATTTAAGCAGGCGCAAAACTTTTTAGTCAGCGAACTTAGAATTTAGTTCGCAAAATTGAAAATTATTTATTAATTTTTTTTTTAAATTATATTTTTAATTAAAAAAATTGAAAAATCCTACCTGGAAAAAAGTTGATATAATTTTTGCATCCAATTTGAAAAGTAAAAATCCAAAAAAATTTTGAAAATTTTCAATATTTATATAATTATTTTGTTCACAAGTTTTTTCACTTAGCAAAAAAAAATTATTCACTTTTTTTTGTTTTTTTACTCCAATTTGTCACATTTTTTGTAATTTGTTTTTTTTTTTGTAGATATTTTATTTTTTAAATTAGTTTTGTTTATATTTCTTATTTAATTATTTTTTTTTTTTCAACTTAATTTTTGTTATTTTTTATTTTTACTAATTGTTCTTTCATCCACGAATCGTATAAACTCCGAAAATCAATAATTGGGGTTCAATGAAAATTCCAATCGATATTTTTATTTTATTTATTTTTAATTTTTTTTTATTTTTAAAGTCTTGATTTTTCTTTTCTATTTTGGAAAGAAAAAGAAAAAAAAAATTCCAATTTTTTAATAATAAGGAAGAAAAAAATCTCACTTCTTTCTTTTGCAACAGATCTTCGGAGAGTGACGAATCAATCTTAGGTGTTTCTTTTTCTGAAAATGAATAAAAAAAAAAAAAAAGTAAATAAATATAACGTTGAGCACATACACATAGTTTTTTTTAGTTTTTATTATTATTATTTTTATTTTTTTCTTCACTTTGTTTTTGTATTGGTCTCTGAAGCAGTACATAAGGTAAACAAAAAAAAAAAAGATACAAAAAATAATTTTTTTTTCCCGAGATAAAAAAAAAGCTGTGAAACGAACAAAAAAAAAAAGTATACACAAAAAAAAAAGATAAAAACTATATTATGTCTAAAAGAAGAAAAAAAAAAAAAAAATACAATATTGTTTTGAATTTTCTTATTAAATAGTTTCTCGCGTCTGCAAAGAATTTGAGCCGGAGAGAAATGTTTTAAGTCTGCACAAAAAATTATTTAAATAATAATTGTTCCAGGTGGTGTGGAAGACACAGAGCTGGTCAATAATATTTTTTTTTTTATTTGAATTTGATAGTTTTTTTTAATCATTAATTTTGTTCTTAATAATTATTATTTTTTTTGGCAAATGAAGTGTGAATTAAAAATGTTTGCACTATTCTACATGTATTGAAAAAAAAAAATACTGAAAATAATATTAATAACAATTAGAAACTAAATACAGATAATCAATGAAAATTTAATTAAAAAAAAAAAACATAGAAAAATTTAATGAAATGATTTAGACAGAAGACATTTGACAGTATTTTAGTTTGGTATAATAGAAATAAAGTATATGTACTGTCAAAATTATCCAACTTTTTTTTTTACAACATAATTTCTAATAGTACTGAATTACTAATGTTTTCTTAATTTCCGTATAATAGTAGCCAAATAAAGAAACTTGAATGCTGAGAAATACTTAACTCACTCGATTTTAATTGTCTGGCAGCTAATATGCTTGTTGGCGAATTAATTGTATTTTTGTTTAAAACAATAAAAATACTGTATTTACATTGAAAATTTTTGAGAAGAAATTTGATCCCTAGCTCAAATATTTGAATATGTATCACTGTGTTGTCATTTTTAAAATTACCAAAAAAAAAAAGGTAGAGCCTAGATTTTAATTCAAAACGAACGAATTTAAGATTTAGCGCAAATAACAAAATAACAAAAAAAAAAAACTATGTTTCTATTTTCAAAAAAAGTCAGAAGATATTTTTTTTTTTACATAATAATAAAAAAACCCAAATGAGCAGCTACATATTTCTATTTATGTACATTTTATTTTTATTATATTTTTATCTGCAATTATAGTTTGTTTAAGAGCGAATAAAATTCATAGTATTTTTTTTTCTCGGTTTTACATTGTGTTACTTTGTGCATTCAATATTAAATATGTGTTTGACGTTATATTCTCTGAAGTTTTTTTTTCGTTTGCTTAATTTGCTTTTTTTCTGCACACGTAGCAATTAAGAGTAAATTTTGCAGACTATATTATATAGAATTGTAAGTTAAGTATCTACATTAAGAGTAAGAAAAATTTTCAAGGTGCAAAATTAATTTGAGGATATAAAATATTAGGAGACTACTAACATATTTCCCTATGCTTTAAAACTGAAAAGATCTTTAGAAAAACTTTTCATTTGGCTGATTTAAAACTAAAGTTAAATTATATATATTTGTCAAATGAATAAATATGGGCTTACACTTCTAGTTTTATATTTTACAGATCGAATGCAGTGTTTCAAAAAGACATTCAAATAATATAGAAATCATATGAATGCAAAAAAAATTTATGGAAACAAAAGTCGTTTAGCACGACCATAGTGGTTTTGCTAAAATTAGGAGATATTCTAATTCCAATATTTCAGATATTCAATTCAGGTAATATAACTATTAAATAATAAACATAATATTTATATATAAATGTATGTATAAAATATACACATCGAATCTAAAGTATATGATATGATTCTTTTAAATCTGATATTAAATATGAAAAACTTATAAAATGAAGAGAATAATAAATTTTTTATGCTAAAAATTATTAATATTTAAGTTTTTAAAAGATAATATTTTTGCGGCAAAGCCTTATCTCTTTTTAACTTAAAATGAAACAAAAAAAAAAAAAACTATAAAACTTAATGCATACAATAAATTTTACGATGTTTTAGTTTTCTAATTTATGTGCAATACTTTTTTATTTGTGCAATTTAAAATAAAATATGTTTTTTGAGTTTGTTTGAGCTATTGAGAATAAAAATTTCCTAGTTGGAAGAACTGACAACTTTGTAATTTAATTAATCTATTTATGTTACAAATTTTAGATTTCAGTATACATAATTATAGCAAATTTTTTTTTTTAATTTAAGGTCTCAAAAGTTTATGTACATGCAATACTTTTATAGTCAACTTTTATAAGTGTTAACTAAAAATCAACCAATAATACGTACAAGGATATAAGTTAAGCATTTAAAAACAAAGTATTGCAATTGAAGTGTTTTAAAACAAGAAAATATTTTATGTATGCCTTCAATTTCTTTTTAATCTTTATTCAATACAAATTTTCGATAAATTAATTTGAATTTGACCCCATATTTTTAGAGAAAACTATTTAAAAATAATTACATTAATAATTTTTATGAAAATAAATTTTTATTTTATTTTTTTTTTTAAATTATTGCGGACAGACAATTTCGTACATATTTTTTTTTCTATTACACCATTGAAATTTATGATTAATTGACATTTTTTTTAACGTCTATCTTTAAAACTATGTAGGTATATAGTTAAAAACAATTATGATGGATTTCTTCTTCTTTCAATATCAAAACGTAAATTATTTTTATTATTATTAGTTCTTATATGCAATAAACATATTTTAATGAGTAGAAAAGAAATTATTAAAAATTTATTTTTTTAAAATATTAAGTATGTTAAGTAGGTTTGCATAAATAGCTTAGATGTACATAAGAAAAAGGAGAAAAAAATAAGGTATCTTTAAAACAACACCTAATTTTTGGCACACTCAAAAAAAAAAACTAAGTAAATCGGATTCACAGAGTGATTTGATATGTTGTTTTTTTTGATATGTTTTTTTTTTTTGATGTGGACTTATGTTCGGATAAATATAGGACACCAAAAAATTGGCATTAAAAATCAGTACTTGCCTTCCAAATAAAACTTAAGATAAGATTCTCAAATAGTTAAGTAGACTAAGAGGAATTCCTAATTAAAGTAACATCAGTCAGAAAATTTTTTTTTGTTAAGTTAATTTTTTTATTTGTCGGACTTACAGATTTTATCTAACATTTGAATAAACCTGAAATTTGCCTCTTGCGAGATATATCAAATTTTTATTATTAATAAATTGATTTTTATTTGATATAATCATCAATGTTCAATGAAAAAAAAATAAAAAATTATATATTTGGAGAAAAATAAAAATAATGAAATTTACCAAGAAGTTCGCGACGCAATCACGATGTAACATAATATCTACGTGATTTGAAAATTAATTGATTAAAGTGAAGAAAAATAAATATATGGTTATAGAAATATATGTATACCTAAATAAAATACATACAATTTTTTTTTTTTTTATAAGATACCTACATAACTACAATGTAACATCAAATTTGAAATATATAAATTTTTTTTTATTTATTTATTTTGATTTTTATTTTTTTTTTTAAATAGAATTCCAAACAAAATTTTAAAAATTATTTAAAATTTTAAATGTAATAAAATAATAGGCTTAAAAAAACATAACAAATGTAAAGTTAAAGTGTGCAGGTTTGCGTATATTATTCTCCTACCATTCTTATTTTTGAAGATTTTGTTGTGATAGAAAAATTTGTGTATAATATTGATTCCCATTTTTTTTTATTATTAAAAAGTTATTTAAAATTGAAAACCTGCATTGAAAAAAAAACAAAAAAAAAAAACAAAAAAACAAAAATAAATTTCATCATTTTTAAACTTTGAAATAAAATGACAAAGATTTTTTTTAATAATAAATTATATATGATCGAACTAATTGGAATGGGTTGACAAGGAAGAATTAGAGATTTTTTTTTGGGAGAAATACACTTCACTGAGTGTAACTACATCCCTTGACAATATTATGAAAAAAGAGTGGAGACTGGCCACGATAGAAAAAATTTCAAAATAGTGTCGACAGAATTGAAGCCCAAAAAATTCTATACAGAATCTTATTCACTAAAAGACAAGCGACAAATAAACCACTTTCTTCATCGACACAAATTTAAAAGTTATCAACAGTCAGAAGCTCCTTCAAATGGTTTATAAATTTACAAATTTGTAAGTCTAAAAGGACTAATGTCAGAGAAAAAAAAAATTCACAAATTTTGTGGCAACAATATGAAAATAAGAAAATTGCTTGTGATTTTGGCGATACCGAAGATCGACTTTACCACTTAGATTGGCTGCTTAAATTACCTTGACAGTCCATTCTAATTTCATTTTATTGGTGTTGGATTATCTTTCTAAGACTTATTTCTTATTAAAAAAAAAAACGCAATTATTTTAAAGCTTATTTACTGATTTATTTATATTAAGTTATTTATGTTTTTTTTTATGTGGTGCATGTTGATTTGGTAATTCCATTTAATAATTTTTTTTTTTTATTTTTGTCTTATCTACATAAACATTTAAGGTAATATGAATAACAGTTGTTAGCATATAACGAATAGGGTCAAAATAATTTGAAAGTTTTTTAATTAATTATTTGTCAAGGTATTTTTAGAGAGGAAAATCGATGCCCTTAATTAAATCTTAGAACTTTACTAAAGTAACCGCGTCTGCACTCAAAATTTGATTTTATTTGCTTGAAAAACATTTTGATGATAGTGAAAAATGGCACAAAAAAATCGATGCTCTGTACAGAGAATTTATAGAGTGATGAATAATCGATGTTAAAACATGGATATTTGGGGATTAATATCATCTCAAAAAAAGAAAAATAATAATTTAAGAAATTTTTTCACTTAATTATTATTTTAGTTTGTCTTAACGTTTCATAACAATTTATATACCACAATGATGTTTTAATAATCATCATTACAACAACCATATTTCGATATTAATATACAATGGAATTTATTGAAACATGAATGAAAAATCTTTAAAGAAAAAATTCATAAAATATCAAAGAAAATAAAAATAATAAAAGTATGTCACACGTATAGTAACGCCTTTTTTCAGTTACAAACCAAAAAAATAAAAAATTAAAATATATATAAAGTTAAACTGAAAAAATTATTAATAATCGTTTTTGATCAAACTTTGTGATTTGTGATCGTAAATGATGATCAAAATAATAATTTAATACTTTTTTTTTTTTTTAAATAAAAAATTTATGCTCTTTTAATATTTCATAAAACTTATGATTAAAAAATAAATAAAAATCATTAATTTCCATTCATCAATAATGACTTACAATAAACTTCTTTTAGCGGGCAATAAAATTACATAAAGTTGAACTTTACTAAATACTTAGACTACGCAGTTTTTAATCTAAAATTGAGGATACATAATAAAATATACAATGGGAAAACATGCAACATATATTCATTAGCGTGGTACCTAAGTTAGCCAAACTACTTCAATTATAAAACAGCTATGCTATCCATATTATTTTCATATTTTGCAACAAGTATTAAAATTTCAATCTAGCTACAACTAAACAGTCTTATTTAATAAGATCTAGTATCTGATAAGGAAACACTTCAAAATAGTAAGATAGATATGCCCCTCTATATAACAAAAAATCTACTGCTATAAATTTATCATAAATTCAGCAAGTCATATTATATTCAAGTACAAACTACTTTGGATTTTATAACAAATATAAAATATGAAAATAAAGCATTTAATTTATTTGATTTCTTTCTAGACTAAAGTATTATATTTTATGAAAATATGATGCCGCCATTTTTATTTTTTTCTTGTTTATTTAATCACAATAATCATTATTAGATTTTCAGTATTTATGATTTAAGTTTTAGTTAACGGTGGACATATTCACATGAATAAATTCCAATAAAATTTTACGTTAGCTATGTGTATATATACTTAGTTCATTATGTACATAATGTACATTTATAATATTTTTGTGACTTGTTGTTTCTTATCAAAATTATGAAAATTTAATATAGGTACTTAATATTTATGTATGATCTCAATGTATTTTAAATGGGGACGATATCTACATAAAAATATATACCAAAATATAGGTATAAGTAATTTAGAGATAATTTTTTTTTAAAAGAATTCTGTTAAGAAATGGAAGATATTTGTGATGTGTTCAAAATTTAATGTATATATTTTCAAAAATATTTTTATATAATAATATTTTTGTATAATAATATAATTTGTATATAATTATGTTATTATGACTTCTGTGGAAGGAAAATCAGGAGGGGTTAATTTTGCAGCTTCTTCAATGGTCATTAAGGCCTGTGCAAAAGTCAAATTTCATTTGAAACTATTTCGTTTAAAAAAATTTTCATTTCGCTGACACTATAACGTCATCATATTCAAGTTTCTATAATGATGCCTTTACAATTCAGAAATTATACAAAAAACAATTTTATAGTTAGTTTTAGAACTATAGTTGGGTATATATATTGCAGAAAAGGATACTTAAAGAATAAGTAAGTACATACTTATTTTTTCGAAAAAACTTTTAAGAAAAAACTGAAGCTAAATATCCGTTGATATTATTTGTTAAACCTTTTATTTTCTGATCGTTTATCATCTCTATTTTGTTAACATACTATGAATTTAAAAAAAATAGGACAATTTTTTTTCCAGCTGCTCAATTTTTATCTTATCTTTATTTTTGATTTGATTAAAACTCACAATAATAACGATTGAATATTGGCATGAGCTTAATAAATGTTTATTTTAATTTCAACTTATCTGAAATATGTAGGTACTTTTTTTTTGTTATTTATTTATAGGTACACTCGGTATAAATAAAAATATTTTTTATTTTTATCAGAATAAAATAAAATTTTTAAGATAAATCCAGACTTCTTATAAGATTTATTTAATGTTTTCGTATAAAATATTTTGTGTATCGTGTGCAAAAATTTTTCTATAGATATTTTAATGAAAGTTATTCGTAATAGGATTATTTATTACCGAAGAATTATAAGACAACATACATTATGATTATGACACAAGAAGGTAACATTCGAAGAAGTGAGACCACAAAATATTATAATGAGACATGAATATCATTACTTGAATATCATTATTGGAAGAAGTTTGAAATAATCCATAAAATAGAAAAATATCTTGTCACGAAGAGGATATTTAGTTATATATTTTTCTTTAAAAGTAAGTTGATTAAATTTCTCATTGAATATATATTTTTTTTTTCTACTAATTTTTATGTTTTTTTTTTTTATCTCCTGTTGAGTTCCTGTCGGTCATTATACCATCAAGACAGTTCACTGACATTCTATACATTTTTTATTCCGTTTTTATTTCTCAGATTCTGGACTTCCCCTTTCAAAAGAAACAAATTTCTTTCTTACTACAATCATAAGCTAATAATATTTTTTTTTTTCAACAATAAATTGAAAATATAAACAATAAAAAAACTATCCGATCTTTTAAGGACGAAAATGTACGGTCATTGGACTCAAAAAAAAATTAAAGAAATACTATTCACCCTTACACTTATTTACATTTTTTTTTTGTATTGAGAAAGTTCATCAAAATGCAGCATCAAAAATATTACATCCACCTGTCGTTATACCTTTACAGTTCCAGTTTATTGCCTCTAGAGATACTGTGTTAATCCACATGGATAAAAAGTTGACTGCTTTGTGATAGGAAGTGATGATCATAAGGAATATTAAGAACAATAAAAGCAACAAAAAAAATTAGTTTATTTTTTTTTTCGTTAATATAAAAAAGGATCATCACATCGTATTCGATTACAATACAAAAAACAATTTGATATTTTTTATAAATTTTTACTGAAGCTGTTGAAGTATTAAAGAATTTTAACGTTTTAAATTAAAAAAAAATAATTATTTTTTTGATGAAATACTGATCATTTGGGACACCAAAAAAAAAATCTAACATAGTTTGTTAACATAAATTTTCTTAATGCGAACGAAATGGAGGAGCTAAAATTTGTTAAGGTTTTGGAAAAAAAAAAAAGAAAGTTCTTGCCTGAAATTCAAAATACATTCCAATATAGACTGAATGTGTACGTTATTAATTATAATTAAGTTCACATTAACTATAGGGACAAGTGAACTATTGACAATATAATTAATTTATTTTGTTATACAATAAAATTGTTCTTATACTATGTATGACATTACGTATATAATATCATCTTTGTAAACAAAATAAAAATAAAACAATTTTTTTTTTATATAAAATAAAATCACATGGTAATCGTATATATTTCATTATAATGGCATCATCGGAAGTAATTTTTATAAGATAAATATTTATATGGTTTCAATTTTTAATTTCCATATCAAAAATTCAAAATAACTGAGAAAAAGTAAAATTTTTATTGTCAATTTATCCTGGAGATAATACATAAAATTCATTTTTTTTAAAGGTTCAGTATCCGGTTTTTAATTTAAAAAAAATTATGTTGCGTGTTATGTAAATTATGTTAATAATTATTAAATATTACTAAATATTAAATATTGAAATTATTTTTAATTATAAAATTAATAAAGCAATTTATTTTTTTGGAAAATTATGTCTCCTTAAGCCTGTATAGAATTAAATTAAAGGCAGATATAATTTTCGAGTATTATACTTTATTTATACTATATTGCAATCATAAGCAAAAAGGCAGTTTTGTACATTAAAATTGAAAAAAGTTATTTGAAGAAAATATTAAAAAAATTTTGCTGTTTGTGTTTACAAATAACCTTTGACGATTCTGGCTCTATTATGGGAATGTATACTAATGACAAAACTATCAAATATCATATTTTTACATAGGTATATCAATTATAAGAATAAATACTCCAGTGGTATACTAGTACATGATTTTGGACTACCAAAAATTGTTTGAGATGTATAATTATTATAGTCAATTGATTTGGATATACGCATTTGTTTAGAATCAGCAGAACCAAAATGAAAATCTATTGTTTCACTCGAAAAATAAGGAATAGTAATTCTTCATAAGACAGAAAATTTTATTCTTTATTTTGTTCAGAAATTTTTCATTATTCATAACTTTCTAAAAACCCTTAATCTTTTAATATAGAAATTAAAAGAATATGGGTAAAGATCATGTCGTATTAGATAACTATTACAGTCTGAAAATGATATTAACTTATAATAATTATGCTCTAATTATTGAGAAAAAAAAAACTATTTATATAAAATCTACACATAGTTCTTATAGTAGATTATTGTATATGTAAACTAAAATTGTTATTAATTAAGAGTTCTGTATACACAAAAATACATTGACACGAGTCAATACTTATATCACGAGACCGAAGGTCGAGTGATATAAATTGACAAGTGTCAATGTATTTTTGTGTAAATACAGAACGAGTTGTATAACAAATTTTGTTTACATATCCAATATACTGTTTTAATGCGTAGGGGAGAGGTAGTTGCAAAGAGAGAATATTTTTTCTTCTCATTTTTTCTCATTTTTTTTTTTTTGTATTTGGCTGTATTGAAATATTGTGAGAGATATTATGTTTGTTTAGGTATTACGTAATATTCAATACGAAACATCTAAATGATTTCATTATTTACGCTGATGCATCTAAATTTTTTCATTATATACGCTGATGCATCTAAATTTTTTCATTATATGCGCTGATACATATAAATTTTTTCATTATTTACGCAGATGCATCTAAACGATTGCATGTGTATTGACGCATATAATACTCCATTTAGTGATCTAAATTCTATAGCACTAAATACAACATAACGATCCCCAACGCATTAAAAATTATTATTTATAGATTTACTTAACGATTATTATTATAGTATTTTTTTATATTTATTATTACTATATTACGTAGATATTGTTTTTCTCTTTTAAAATTTAAATGTTTTTTCAAATATTTTATGGATCAATTAGGTCAAAATCACCATAAAATGACTACAATTTTGTCAACAATGAATATTGATGATCCCCCTGTGATCTGGTGGTCATTTAAATATTTTTATATTTATTTTTTAGTTGTTTTACTTCTTTATACCTTAAGCTTTAAATTTGAAAGCTTATTTTTATTTTTGTTTTGTACTCTAAGTTTCACTTATAACCGAGAGCCAATCAAAAAAAGAAAAATAATAAAAAAAGAAAAAAAAAATTAATTTAATATTCATTTCTGTAGATTTTGTTATTTTTTTGTTTAATTTTATATGTAAAAAATTGTGCTTGTAAATAAATAAATATTCATTTTTTTTTTTATTTTTTAAGGTAATCTTATGGGGTCTACATTGTATTTATGCATTTCATTAATAGAAATTGTAGTGCGATGTTAATATTATTTTCATTGGATTTCAAAACTTTATCACGCTTCTTGTTGTCACTTATTTTTATTAAAATTAAGTTCAAAACCTTTTAGATTTTAAATACAGAAAAACGATCATTATATTTACGTCTGCGTGAAATGAAATTGCATAAAAATGAAGACAAACTTGAAGAATTTTTTTTATTTTTTTTTAGACATTATATTTTCTGATTAGGTTTGATTTTTATATATAGGTATATACTAATAATTTAGGTTTTTGATTTTTATAGTCACATATTAAACTTAAATGAGATCAAAGTACAGATAGAATATTTATTTTTGAAATAATATTGAATATATTGAATGAATGAAAGAAAAACAAAAAAACTTTAGAGAATAAATTTTGATATATTTTAATTTCACCTTTTGGGTGCATTAACTATAAGTGTTTTTTATTATATTTTCTCAAATATAAAATTGTATTAAAATAAAGTGGTCTAAGTATAGGATAAAACGTTAAAGAACTTAAATCATGGAATTGTTCACAGTAATCATAAATCACTTATTGATGGTATTCTCTTTCACTTTGTAGACCTTGTTTATAGCTATAACCCTTGTGATGTATTATCTTTTTTATCTTTATCATTACAATGTTATACCATTCAAAATTGTTTAGCTACTCAATTAGTCATAATATTACGTTTACAATTTAATTGCATTTAAATATATTGCTAAAAAAAAAATACATAAAAAATGAAAAATTGGTACCTAAATAGATGAAGGAGAAATTTTTATTTTTTTTCTCTTTTCTATGTTGATTTTTAATGGCGCCATTTACACCAACCGATAATAAAATATAAAATGAAATGTTTTTTTGCATCAGATTGTCTGACTACTGTTTTGTTTATGATGGTTTTTTCCAACCGCAAAGCAATCTTTTTTTTTCAAATTTATGTATTTTAAAATGACGATACGTGGTTTAGTTTTGCTTATCCAACAAATTTTATCAAAAAATAAAATTAAAAAAAAAAATATATGTATATAACAACAAAACTAAATAAAAATGTTTAAGTATTACATGCATACCTACATGACATCCTACAATCTACACATAAATAGAATTTGAGCTGTATAGTGTAATGTATCTATGCGATAGTTAAAAAAAAAAAAAAAAAAATTAAATTTCTGACTTAGTCATTATTATATATTTTATTTAAGAAGAATGAAAAAAAAAACAGTTTTTTCATCTTTATTATTTCATTTCCTTATACTTTTCTAAAGTGTGTAAAATAAATTTTTGTCCTTGAATAAATTTAAAAGAATTATCCTTTATCAAAATCCATTTCCGAATATTTTGAAAAAAAATTGTAAAGTGTATATAATATATATATATTTGATTCCATTAAGTAACTTCATTCAATTTATCTCATCTATTTTTATCTTTTTTTGACAAATAAAAGGTATTGGTGCATAATTCAGAAAAAGGGAAATCATAATTCTCAAATTAAGATTCCGTAATTTTTTTTATTTTTTAAATAGCGGAAGTTTATGCAGTTTGCATGTTTTTTTGTAATTTTATAGGTTAAAGGAAAATATAATAAAAAAGTATGTAAAAGGGTTTAAGAATAGTCAAGTTCATAGTTTCATGAATCTAAAATAAAAAATTCAAAGACAAGACAACACTCTATTTTGTGAAACTTAATGTGTAGGATGGCAGCTTTTTCAATATTTGTCTCACATTATTCCTTTAATTTTGTATTGATTTCACAAAATTTCTTTTATCTGCGTCTTGCCTCTGTTTTCCTATATTGAGGGCGGTTTCATGAAACTAAAGTTTTACATTTCGTGAAACGACATGGTTGCATCAAAAAAAAACTTTCTTCTGTCATTTCTGAGTTGGATTACCTTTAATTCAGCACCACGATTATTATAATATCAAAGCTGAAATTCAAGTTCAAGTTCACTAACAATAATTTCAATAATTTTTCATTTAAATTATAGCTTGAGGAAAAAAGATAAATTCATTATAAAGTGTCAAATGAAAATTTCGAAAAATTTAATTAAAAATAAATACGTTTAGGAAAAAAAAATCATATACTCACAATTTCTTTTCTCACGATAAATTACATATTCTTCAAAAAAAAAAACAAAAAAAAAAGAAGAAATTTCAATTTTTTAAATTTGCAAATTTGACTAGGAAGTGATTTATAATCTCAGTCAATTTTTTTTTGCTCTGAATGATATCGGAGACGACGATTTAACGAATACTGTATACATAATTATTTTGCACACAATAAAATTTATTTGTATAGGTCAGTTTTAAGTAAAAATGTGCAAAATTCTGGAAAAGTTCTTAAATTACATATTTTGGTAATTCAAAACTATGTACAGACGTACCTATATCGTTTTTTATGTTCTCCTATCTCTAAGTTCGCTTTTTCTAATTAGAAATTAGGTTTTATAATATTATATAAAAAAAGATTATAAAACAGAAATTTTAAGATGCTCAAATTCGCTTCATCTTCTTGTTTAAAAAACAAAAAACTGATATATTTTTGTAATTTAAATAATCGTAATTCATCTGTTCTTCTAATGCACACTTCTATTATCTCGCTTAAAATTGATTGTATATATAGAATATTATGGTACAAATGATTTATTCAAACTCTTACTATACTTCAAAAATAACTATAAACACTTATCCGCTATATGCTAAATTCAAAGATTTATCTAAATAATTTGCTTATAGTAAATACGTTTATGATGCACTATATTATTATGTTATCTAGTTTACACAAAAGATACGTTATATTATATTATATTAGACGCGTAAATATTTAAGAATATAAACTCTCTAATTGGGGGGTAATTTTATCAATTACAAACAAGTGTGAGAAAAATTATTGAAAAAAAATAAACAAAATTTATTTTAAAACTTTGCTGATGATAAAAAGAAACTCACACGAGTTGCAATTAAGCAAAAAATTAAATTTCCATAAAAGAACACAAAACAAAAAAATTTTATATTATTATTATATGAATTAAATGTGCATCTGAGATAATTAATATGTATATTATGTACATACTTTAATAGTATAATTTATACTAAAAATAGGTAAAATATTTTGTTCTCACAAAATAATTAAAAAAAATTATAAAAATCGTTGTGGTGATATATGACTAAGGTAATTTAAAAATTCTTTAATCTTTTGTATATGATAAACCTACAACTTAATTTATTAAATTTTTCTTAAGTATACTTCCGTCTGACATGTAATTATGTTTTCTCGATTCAATGTCGTTAAATGTAGAGTTATCTGAACTGAACTAAATACACAACAGCATTAGTAATATGGTCGAAAGTAAACATTTCTTGTTACGGCTAGAATAAGTAAGACTACAAAAGTCTTAATTAGTTATTTTTTGCACTTAAGAAGTAGAACATAATTTGTATATGTATAAAAATAATATGTTTTTAGTTTTAATATTTTTTCTATTCAAAATTGACGGATAGTGAACTGATGAAAAATTTGATTCAATTCTTCTATCCGGAATTGTATGCCCAATTTGTTATGTTAAATAAAGTGACTAATACTTAATTTCTAATTTCTGTACAGATAAGGAAAGAGCAAATATTTTGGGCAGTTAAAATTATTTCTTAGGAAAAAAGATTGATTCAAAAAGGTTGTTTTTGTTGTTCTCTGTTAAAAAAATTGGAAACAAACAAAACAGATTTCATTGAAGATTATTGACATTTTTATCCACCTTTACAAGAAGTATACTCAACCGGATATTATTCTTGTGTCGACGTGTACTGATTACATAATAATCAATTAAAAGATACATTATAAATATGCTTATAATGCTTGGTTATGATAATAAATTTATGTATTTTTATTTCGTTTATATTCTTTATAAATTTCATTCCACCAAGAGTATACAATCGGCTTGAATTTATATATATATTATAATAATTTCATTTATGGTACAAATTGTTCATATTTTTGGAATGTAAACCGGAAAAAATAAAAATCTTTATGTTTCTCGTATTGTAATTATTTATTCTTGGTTTGCGCGATTTCTAATGTCTAAGTTTAAAAAGATAGATATATACAGAAACAGCAGAGTATCTTAATTTGAATTGTACATGCGATCGGGTGTAAAAAAGTTAGAATATATGCAAATTGTACAACAGATTGTAATCTTAACGCCCTCCGCGCCGTTTAGTGTCGTAAGAACAATTTTAACCAAGATTAAAATGCTTGTTCAAAAAACATTCGGCTAAAAGCAAAATCTTCTTTGCAACTTTCAATGAATTACACTAAATAACTTCAAGAACTTTTTAAATTGTAAGAATCTATAATTTATATATTGATTAAATTATTGAAGGACTAATTCTACAACCGTAACTTCCTCAGATCAATATTTTGAAAAAAAAAATTTTTAATAATCAATTATTTCTCAATAAGTTGATTTAAAGAAGATTTAAGAAGCTTTATTTTAAGACGGTCTACTAATTTTAGCATTGATGGTTATGGATAGTATTAAATCTACCTGTACATACAATTAAAAGTAAAACGTTTGCGTAATACGTTCAAAAAAGCTTTTAATATTTATAGAGGAAAAATAAAATTGAAAGCAGTCTCCATAGTTTTGCACGCGATTTTCTTGCACACAATTCAATATTAAAAAAAAAAATTCTTAATTAATTCATATTTTTTCTATTTTACAAATTTTCATTTATTGGCCTTGATATTTCATACTGATTTTGCAAGGTGGTCCAAAAGTTTCTGCCTTCTAGAAACGATTTTTTTTTAATTTGTAGCGTCTAGAATTATTAAGTTTATATTTTTGATTCACCAATGTGAAATGTTTGCCTTCATTTGACTTCAATTATTTTTTTGAAGAGTTTAGCTTTGAAATCTTTTGGTAAGAACTACAAAAACTGGCTGAAAATTTGGATTTTTTTACAAAAATCATTCGAACTTCTAACAAATAAATCAAACAATCAAATATCTCTGAAATGTCAAATTGATTAATTATAATAGAGAAGGATTAAATGAAAACATAAAATTAATTAATTTGATTGATAATTTTATTAAAATTCGGATTTGATTCAATTTAAAGTTTAATCGAGGACGTATATTTAAGCAAGTAAGATTTACAAAAGTAATATTCTTCAGTTATCAAAGTCTTAAATCAATTTGTAATATGTACAAGGTTGAAACACATCTTTGGGTTACAGAATTTTGATTGAAACTTTTTCAATATTATACGCCGAGTGTCAATAACTTTTAAATTGAAATGAAAATGAAAGGAAAACAATGTATCGATTTAGACATAATATAGTAATAATAATAATAATTAAAAAATAAAAACATAAACAAAAACATAATATACCTATATATTTTTTTTCGAATTATAATGAATTAAATTTTGATGCAATTTTTTTTTCCTAAAAGATTTAATTTTTGTTCAAATATTGTGTGATTTGTCTTAACGCTTTCATGAACATAAATTATTTATTGAATTGAAGAAAATATAATTATTTAATTTTTTTTTTTCCTAAATCATTTATCATGTAGATAAACTTTTGTTTTTCTTGTGAAAAATGTAAAGGTAAAAATAAAAATATTAGTAGTTCTTTTTAATTCTAACTAATTTTAACTATAAGAAGATTTTTACTTTTAAAAATTAAATTTATACCTATTAATTAATTTGTAAAATTGGATACATAATTTCGCTAATGTTTACAAAGATTAAAAGTCACGTAATATTCATGATTTAACTTTAACTATATATGATAAGTTAATCATCATATGTACCATATATTGATTCAACAAAATATACAAGAATATACACATTAGTTCCAAGTATGTCTTTGTATAGTTAAAAAATACCATCTCCACATAATTAATTTTCCAAACTGAACTACTAGAATTTGCGCCAAATGTACAATTATATTGTTGTGGTACTTTGACCCCAGCAATTATATTCTCGAAAAAGAACGTTACATCTTTCCTGTTTATTGCGCTAATGACAGTTTTTTGATCTAAAACGACTTAAACCATATGGGCAACATAAAAGATGTTTTAAAAAAAAAAGAAGTCATAATAATTATACTATCAAAAGTCGTTTATTGAGACAGTTTCCTTTTTTATTTTTTAAGTATTATTAAAATGTTAAAAAAGTGCTAAGAAAATTTGTCGTTAGTATGAAATGTGTTTGTAAAAAATTTATATAATTTTAATTGTTAATCAACAAGAAATAATTATTATATATGGATGTATTTGATAGTTTTTGGATGAAATTAAAAAAAACTTCATTGAGGAGCTTATTGTATAATTTTGTTAAACATATTTAGAAAATATTTTAATAAAATGAAATATAAAATCTTATGAGATCATCTCATCTTAAAAAACGAACATTGAAGTCAACATAAGCTTTTGTATTACATTTTTGCAATATACAGACTTTAGTATTACTCTAGTGCTATTGTTAAGTTTTAATCACATTAAAAACGGGAGCGGGCCTCTTTGCAAATTCCATATTGCAAAAGTCTATTTGGCCGAAAGCCACTTATCAAATTTGTATGTTTCGCAAATGTCCATTTCGCAAAAAAAACTCTTTAACAAAATTCCATTTGGCCTAATACGACACTTCGCAAAAAGATATTTCTCAAAATACCAATTCACACATTATATTAATTGAGACACTTCGCAAAAGTATAGTTTAACAAATTTTTTTATATTGCACAAATATGATGAATAGAATATTAAAGGTTTTTTTTAACTGTAAAAAAAAAGCATGTAGGATTTTATAGGCTCATGGATGAAATCGCAAAAGAAATATTGTATGTAACGGCTGAAATAAAAAAAATTGAAATGGGTGGGTCACCAGCAGTAAAAAAAAACAAATTATTACTTAAAAAATAAAAAAATTGAAAATATTTTGAAAAGAAAAGACGATTATAGGGAAGTCAAACTATTATTTTTGATTGCCGAGAATTTAAAATTAAAATAATTTTTTTAAATAAAAATATTAATTTTCTAATATGTACATACTGGTTATGTACGTATTGAATATTAAAAAAAATATACATTAAGTATTCATTTTTTAATATTATTTCTTATATTTACAAACAGGATTTGTATTAACTATATTAAAAAAACAGATATTAAAAATTCAATAAAATTTCTTAAAATTAAAATGTATATAATTGGAATTGTTTAATTTAATAATATCCATTGATGAAAATGCAACATATTTTAGTGCATGCTAAATATACATTTCGCAACTACCCTTTTTGGCGTAATTCACATTTCGCGCGCGCGCGCGAAATGTGAATTACGCCAAAAAGGGTAGTTGCGAAATGTATATTTTGCCACAAGTAGTAGTTGCGAAATGTCCTTATGCTAACTGGAAAGTTGTTAACTGTCTCATTAGGCTAAAGCGAACGTTTGTTAACTATCCGTTTTGCGAAATGGTTCTTTTGCGAAGTGTCTTTTTTGCCAAATGGAATTAGGCAAAATGTCTTTTTGCGAAATGTCTTTCGGCGATTCGGGTAACACCCTTAAAAACATATATATTATATATATATCATCAACTTTGAAACCATACATAGAATATGAAAACTTTGCTCAAATAAAAATTAGAACTTGCGGAATAAAAGTTAGTGGGTGCCTATGATCAGAAAAAAAAAAGTTCAACCATCCGCAAAGAAATTTCTTAACCATCATATTTTTTTTTTTCATTCGCCACCTAAATTTTATTATTTATATTTTTTTTTTTGTTACTTTTATTACATTTCAAATAATTTAGAATTCATAAGGTGTCACATTATACATATACGAAGTTTTTTTTATCGAATATAATAAGAAAGTCTCTTCATTACAGAAAAGTAATAATAAAAAAACAAAAACACAAAACACAATAATGAAAATATTTCACAGATGCCTATAAAATAATTCAATTTAATACAAATAACGTACTTTACTATCTTACAATTTTATTTTTTTACATTTAAAAAATCATCCCTATATAAAGAAGTTAACAAAAAAAAAATTAAAACCTTTTTAAGACAACCAACCATATGTCAATTTGTCGAATTTTAAGAAAAGAGCACAACTGAAATAAAACAACAAAAAAAAAAAGAAAACTAAAATTTAAATATAATAAGTTAAATTTCTTTAATCATTAACAATGGTATATCTTGAATGGTTGGATGAACAGAAAAGTGTGTATTGTCTTGTCACACATTTATAGCGTTCTGCTTAATTTTCGCACTCTCAGCTCATTGACAAAATTATACATGTAAATTGGGTAACTTTCATCAAATTTAAGTGGAAATTACATCGCAAGATTTTTTCAAATAATATTATTTTTGAAAGATAGAAACATTTAAATTTAAAGAAATATTTTGTAATTTAATAAAAATTATTAAAAAAATAAAAACAAATAAAAATAATAAATATGAAAAACATAGTGTATAATTTCATCAGGAAACACTATTATTCATTTCTGTTCGTTATTTCCTTAATTATAGTTTTATGAAGAAAAAAAGATTTGTAATTTTGACATTGCTCAAAATTTCTCAATCAACTCATCACGTTAACACTGCATAATAAGTTCTACTAGTGCAAAACTCTGCTTATTGTAGGAGCCGTATTTTATATATCATACTTTATAGTTACACTGTTAAATGCAATAGTTTCAAAGACTTAAATAAAAAATTCTTGTGATATTATATCCTTTAGACTGGAAATCTCTGAAATGATCTGTGGTTAATTTTGATCATTTATATTTAGTTTCTTCTTATAATATTAAGAAATCTTTAATTAATTATTTTAATTAACTCATATTTATGTAAATTTAAATATATAATTAAAATGTTATAATGAAACCAAAAAAAAAAATATATATTTATTTTTCTTGTTTTCTACTTTCCATTTAATTTTAATGTGTGTATAAATATTAAAAAAAATAAATTTATCATAAACATCATCTGAGACCACACTTGATGCTTGAGCATAACGTTTTCTTCTATTTTGCATGAGTTCGTAATGAAACCTTTTTCACCTTTCTCATAATAAAATCTTCACTGGAACATTATAATAAAACTTATTTAAAAAAAAATAAAAAATAAATTTATATAATAAAATGTGTTAACTTGTTACACATCAAAGATTTGGCAAGAGTCTGATGTCCCCATCCATTTACTGTATTTATATGCATGTACTGTACAAATTTTCATATTTTATATGTCTCTGTATTTCTAAAAAAAATTCATATTTTATTGTCTTAAATATTATTCATAATAACCAGCATTCATTAGAGTTATATCAGTAGCACCAACAATGATGTTAAATTTGGAAAAAAAAAAAAGAAGACAAAAATGGAACTTGAATACACATGCGTAGATTATAAAACAAAAAAAGAAACACGGAGAAAAATTTACATTTTAATTTAATTAAATTATTTTTATAGATTAGATCACAATTGTAAAAAAAATCAAGTTTCTATAATTCCAAACAACAATTCATGGATAAAAATAAATTTAGTCGAAGGTTTCATTATTTTTTCTAAGTGCATTTACAAAAACTTTACACGATTATTTTGAGACCTGCACCTAATTACTTATCTATCCGTGCTTTTTCGGTTAAAATATAAAAAGACAGACAACATTGATTTTATGTGAATGCGATGTACTTAAGAAGTAGAAGTGCATAAATAAAATTACCTTTTTTTTTGGTGCAGAGAAAAAGTTTTGATGGTGAAAAAAAAAAAGAAAAGAGTTCAAAAAGTTATTAAATGATGATAATGAAAAACACTGATGTTCGTCATTAAACCTTTTAACTAAGTATGAAAAACTTGTTTCAGAGAAAACATTAATAGTCATTAAAAACTCATATGTTCACAAACATAAAATGTATGTAATATGTTACAAATAAAGAAGCAAATTTCATTTTTTTTTTATTACCAAAAGTGTAGCACCTTTTTTTTTATTTTGTTTTTTTTGGGAATATGATCTGGTTTACAATAATTTGAGTTCATTAAAATTTATTTTTAACATTATAAAATATGAAAACTATAGAAAATGTGACAAATGATTATGCAAAGTTCATAATATTTAGATTATAGTTTTAATGAAACTGACCTTTTAAATTATAATTATTATAAATGTTTAAACCAATTTTAAGAAGTTTGATTTTTTTTAAACGAGCATCTTAGAAGATTGAAATTAGACAATTTGGTTATTTTCAGCTTACTGAAGCTTATTAAAGCTTCGTTTCAGATAAAATACCTTAGTGGAAGATAATTTTTGACCCAAGAAATTCTGAAAACTGAACTTATAAATTTAATAAGTCAAAAGAAAACAGACGAGATTTTTTTTGTTTTTAATTTACTTACCAAGGTATTTAAAATTACATACGGGTTGGAGATAACGAAAAACAAAAATTGTAATTTAAAAATCAAATGATAACAAAAAAATAAAAAACTATTGTTTCAACAAATTAAGAATGATCGCTATAGTTTTATAAGAAAAGGATTTTATGTTAATTTCATTAGATAAAAATATTTTTAATGACCATGTTCTTATTTGATAGGCACTACACCGGTTCAACTTAAGTTACAATAACTTTGTTGTTTTTTTTTTTTGTTAACTTTTATCAATTTAGAACAACTCAGCCATGGGACTTAAATTAAAATTTATTGTGTTTTTTTTATTTATAAAAATAATATCTTTTAAACTACATTGTATTTTTTTTTTTTTTTTTTTTTAATTTATATATTATATTATGTTTTAACCGCAATAATTATAATTTTATCAATTTGTCGTATAGTAAACAACCATCTACTATATTTTTTATGTGAATTTTATTTTCATAAAAAATGTAGAAGAAAATAATATTCAAAAAAAAAAAAAAATACGATATTGCGCAAACGTAAAAATTTTTTTTAGCATATTTTAATGTTTACTTTTTCGTACATAGATAAGTAAACAAACATTCGATGTACTGTATTACATAATACAGTGATTATTGATATTTATAATGAAGGAAGAAGATCAAGACCGTATGTCCATTTCAGCAAAAAAAAAAATGTATTTTGAAAGAAAAATGTAATATATTTAACTCAATATCAATTTATTAATTTCCGTAATTAGAATTGAGTCCATTAAATTACCTGCAAGAACTGAGAAAATCAATCATCAAAGCATTTATACTAAAATTATTTTTAATTTATGTTAATCAAAAAGAAAAAAACAACGTAATCTCTAAGCAGCCTCGAGCCTCCCTATGGAACTTAAATATAGTCTGAAAATTAAATATACAAAAATCAATTTAGCGATATTTTTCGAGTTTTATCAAATATCTTCCGTCAACGACGACATAATAAAACATTGTATATATAATTTTCAATATACTTAATATTAACTTAAATAAGCTAAAATTAATTTTAAAGACGAAATATTTACATTAAACTTGAAATAATTCCAAAGTTAATTCCTTGCTTGCATTAAGTATATATTTGTACTTTATAAAAATTATTATCGTGCAGTATATAAACTGATAATACCCGCATTAAATTTTAATAAATGAAACTAATTATTAGTACTATTGATAAAATAAATAGAATTTTTAAGTTTTTGCTATAAGTTCAAGAAAGTTGATTTTAAATTTCAATATCGTATACAAGTGAGTGTTCAAATTTCAATAAGCCTGGGATTGAAGGTTTTCAATTGACTGGACGGCAGCGGTATTACATCTACTAACTTTCTGCAATATTTGCCATTAAATAAAATAAAATTATTAATTTCATTTTATAAAAATGTTTCATTTGAATGTTTTTTTGAACTTAAAAACTATTTTTTAAGTTCTCAAAAGTACATAGATAAAAAAATTCATTCAAAATATTTGTTTCAATTAACATTTTTACTTATAAAATGGATAAATTTATGATTATATTTATGATCATATCTTTACGGATCTAAAATCTTTCAGTTAAGATGGAGTTACTAAGTTAAGCATATATGTATGTTTTGTATCTTCAATGTATGTCCAATGTATATGGGAAAGTTTTTTATATGTTTTGTTTTTTTTGAATTTACTTCAGTTCGGTCAAGAATTTGATTGAAATAAAGTAATTAATTTCTTTTAAGTAATTTCGTGTGTATGCATAAATTGTTTTTAAAACAATTTACTGAAGACTGTGTTTAATAGGTTTGTTCATATATTATTAAAATTATATTTTAAATTTAAAACTTTTTATATATTTGTATTTGTGTAGATATATACACAATTTTAAGTGTTATTTTCGAAAATATTTTTAGAGTAATTGCGAAATAGAATGAATAAGTTACCCATTACTGTTTAAGAAAGGAACCCGATATTTCCATATTATTTAAAGTAAAAAGTGAAAATATTTTTTTATGGTAACAAGATCACGAACACAGTGTAATTTTGGATAAATTGTTCGTGAGATTTGGATTAGTGAATAAATTTGCGTTTGTAAAATACTTTATTATATGTAGGAACACTGAAAAGGTAGACTTTAAATTTTTTTAATAATTTTGCAAAATATTACAAAATTCAAACTCAAAAAGTCAGAACGAAGTCGAACAAACGAAAGCTAAGTTATGTTTTTGCTCGGAAACATATATTATGTATATTTTTCATTACTGGTTAAAAATAGCATTTAACCAAAGTTTTTTAATTTTTTTCTTTTTATAAATTCTCTTGGCCAACGCGTGATATTCACTAATAAAATTAAAAATAATTCAGGTGGAAAACTTTTGTAATCATGAGTTACATATATATAGGTGGGTATGAATTTGCTGTCAGATATCAATTACAATGTTCGCAATATTATACAATAAACTTAATAAATGATTTTAAAGCGAAACATTTTAAATTAGCAACTCAGTGCTAAATGTTTCAGAAAACGTTAGATTAATTTACTAGATATAATAATAGTTATTTTTCAATAACTATGACATTTTGGTGCCTCAATGAAAATGCTAACTTTAAAAAGTTATTATTATTATTTAACACAATCTTAGCTCAATTATCAAAAAAGATAGATGAAATTATAAATTTTTACTTTATATTTTTTTTTTTAGAAATTTTTCTAATCGATAAAAATATATGAACATAATGTATTTAGGTAGATATATATTTTTGTTCAATTGAAGTCACTATAATCTTTAAAAAAATATATATTAAAGATATAGTCTCCAATTTATAATCAGTGTTGTTTCCTTAACAACAGATTTTTTGAGAGTGGCCAATCAATATTTTTAATTTTAATTTACAATTTTCTATTTATTTTTTTTATATATACTAATTTATATAAAATAAAAACACTATAAAAATACATTCAAACAAATACATTCGAGCATTTTTTTTCTTAAGTGTATCTAGTTATGTACACCAAGAATTTTCCTGAAGTTGCAGAAAAAAGAGCAAAGTTAGAAAATTAAATTCAAGCATTTTAATTAAAAATAAATAAATAAATATTTTTGTTTTTTTTTAATTACAAAAAAATAATCCATATACCTAGCTTATTATACTTAGAATTGATAAATTAAAAAGTTAATATTTTAGAATAAAAAATAACACAATTACTAATTTATGTAATTTTTTTTTCTCTTGTCTGCAAAAAAAAAAAGTAAAAATTAATTTTTAAGAGAAAATTTAAATTTGATACCTCTCGCCGGCAGACGTTTAATTCTGCAAAGGGGTCGATTAAAAAAGGTTGTACGGTTTTTTTTTTTGTTTTACATTGCATAAGTTCTTAACAATTTTTATGTTACTTTATGTTTAAAAAAATATTTGAAAATCAGTCTTTTGTTGAAATGAATTTATTATAAAAGGTTTTTACTTATTTCAAATATATTTTATAACTTGCCTTATAAATTAAAATTTTTGACATTGCTTTATAAATTTAAATTTTTGACATTTCATATTTTAGTTAATTTAAGAAACTCATTCCATTTTGCAAAACATTTTTACATCTAGGCATTTAAGGCAACTTTAAGTTAAATCCGATAAAGAGAATTAAAAATAAAGATTAATAACCACAGTAAAATATATTTTTATTTATTTTGTTAAATTCGCGAAAACACTTCAAAATTCATTCATTCATATTAAAGATAATATTTTTGGTTATACTATTTATTTATTTAGAAACTTTTTATTATCCTTTTCTATAAGAAAGCCCTCCAGAATGTATTTTCTGAGATGATAATAATTGTTAAAAGCTTGAAATTAGTGATTTATGGTACATATATATGGATATTATTGCTTGATGTTTTTCAACTTATGATAAATTACTACTTTCTCAACTATATATATTATATCCTCGATTATATACTTTATAGATATATATCACATAATTTTCTTTTATTATTACTTCCACGCCGTTAAAATAAACAAATTGATTGATCTTTATGTAATAAAAAAAAAATTAAATATTTATTTTTATTATATTATCATATAATAAATTTAACATACCTATAACATTAATTTTTATTTTGTTTAAATAACAAACAAAATTAAAAAAAAAAGAAATCTTATCTAAAAGATTTTGTTTCCAGCTTTCGTACTGCGCTTATCTTATAATTTTAAAAAAATATTTTGATAGGTTGGGGTTTTTTTGTTAAATAAATTTTTTGAACAATTTTTTAATTATTTCAGTTACTTTCTATAATCTTTTATCTTTTTTTTTTTTGTTGCGACATTAAGACTTAAAATTGACGTAAACATGAATTGATTAATTTCAATAATATACATAAAGTACATGCTTGAATGGTACATTAATACATGTAGGTGCAGAGCCATCCCGTGCGGGGGTGCAAGTGGTGCAAGGCGCCAGGGCGCAAAAGAGCACAGGACGTCGCAGGCGCGGCTGGCTTGTTATAAAAATTCCAAGTTTCGAGCGACGAAGGCGCCCGAATTTAAAATTCTTTCCACAAAAGGGCGCAAAAAGAAAAAAAGAAGAGCGCCGACGGCGCTCTTTTGCTTATTGTGTTCTTAAAAAATGAATTTTCTAACAAAAGGGCGTTGAAAAAATAAAAGCAAGGTGCGGCGGTGAGATACGATATTCTATCGTCTTACCATCGAAATGAAATTCACCGCTTGCTTCATTGCAAGTGGAATATTAAGCATTCAACAAACTTTCAGGAGCGCAATTTTGGAAAAGAAGACTACAAAATGAGGCCTCTACTAAAGCAGTTACGCAAAAAATAACAAAATTCCTATCGCCAGTCAATAATTTCAAAGAGATTGCACACATTTTCAAAGTAATATAATTCAAATTAGTTTGTAATTGGTTAATCTTTTTCATCGTGTATTTTTTCGAACTAAACTCCGCGCATCAATCTATAAAATGTTGAATGTAACCTAGTGTTTATACTAGATGGTTTCGAAGATTAAAACTAAAATTATTTTTGAATGTATTTTCGTAGAAAATTCGAAATAATCTTCGACATCTAGATTAAAAATCTTTTTTTTAGTCGGACTAAAAAAAGTAAAGAAAATTTTTGACTTATAATTATAATTATTTTTGTTGTCTTTACGTAAGGATGTAGGGTGCAATGTTAAAGTTTTTCTTTTTTTTTATAATAGTTTTTTATAATGTGATTTATAATGTGATTTATTGTTAATTAATCTATATATACATGAGCTTGAGTTAAGCTACACATAAATAAATAAAAAAAATAAATAAATATTGATTGACATAATATTGAATAAATTCAAATATGTTACAGCATTCAAATTTATTAGTTTCAATTGGTTTTTCACTTTGAAAATTTAAGGGGCGCCAAAAATATTTCGAACCACGGCGCCGAATGCTCACGGGATGGCTCTGTCTAGGTGTATATTATTAATTAAAGAAATTAAAATCAATCTGATGAAACCAATATCATATATTGCTTGATTAAGTGAAGGCTTAAAATTTAATTTGTTTTAAATATCAAGTACTTTCATAGAAATTAATCTTATGCGTAAATTTTCTTTTTTTAATAATGATTTATTTTTTAAAAGTTTAATTAAATAAGAGAAACAAATGTACTTAAAATCCATACAAATCCGTTTTAAAATTCCTTACAGTGCATAAGTACATAAATCCAAGAATAAAATTCATTGGAATGAAGATTTTCAAAAAGAAAAGAAAAGAAAAAGTAATCATGAAAATTTCTTTCGTCTTATCTTATCCACTGCAAATGAAATTTTAAAGCGGATATCATTATTATTACAAAGACGTGAACTGATTACATAATAATCAATTAAAAGATACTATTTTTGATATTCAAAACCTTACAATTTTTTTTTTTTGTTTAAATGTTTTAAAGAGATAAATTTATTTATAAATATTTTTTAATTTAATTTTTTATGCTTTATATTTAGAAATATTTTATGCTAATGTGAAAGAAGTTTGTTTGAGAATAAAATATTATTATTAATTTAAGTATTTTCGACCTCATTTCTTATATATGGCACAATGTATACCAATATAGTCATATATACTCATATGTACTACCTACTATGGAATCCTATTTAAAGAATCGAAATCGATTCAGTAGTTGATTAATTAAAAACGTTGAAAGGAACGGACCGATATTAAAGCTGCCTTATAAAACTTAAGAAATAATCAACTTACAGGTCGGAAATTCATAAAATTAGGTTTCTACTGTTAATTGAAACTGGAATATACAACACACTAAAATTAAAACACTAAAATTAAAACATCAACATCACCAAGTTTTATTCTTTTTTTGATGAACTACTATTATATGAATGTAATTGTAATTGTATGCATGTATTTCAATTTATTAATATCTTATGTAAAAAGTAATTTTCAATAAAATCGCTAATTTATTTGAATTCATTCACTTTGTTTACCATTTTATTATTATTATTACTATTAATATAATGCTTGAAAATGTAATAAATTTTTAAAGATTATATCATAAATTCTTGGTATTATTGTAACGAGTTAAACAAAAACAATGGATAAATTAATAAAAAAATACATATTCATTGTATAATGAATATTTTGTGTACATTAAATTATTGCATTATACAATACATATGTATGTATGTTTAATATTATAGAAATGCAATAATCATAATAATTGTTTTTCATCTATATATTTCAATTTTATTTTTTATTAATTGTTATTAATTAATTTTAAAAGCCTTACACAAATATATCAGAACAACAGTTCGGCTGGCAATGAAATTTTGCACATTAAATTTTATTCATAATTTGTTATACTAAATTCTTTTATAATCGTGTATATAGTCAAAAATAAAACCCAAAATAAAGATAAGCTAAATAGGAGAGATTACAATATCATATTAGGAACCAAAATTAAAATTAATTTGTCGAATTCCTTAGATTATCTACGATATTATTTATTATTTGTTATTATAACTATTATAACTCTTTACCATTTTCCCATAAATTTAAAACAATTCGATAACACTGTGTACTATATATCTGAATATATAGCGAAGACAGACGTACAGAATAAATATTTGAAGTAGTGTATTTTTTATCATACGCAATTATACGGTTGAATTGAACGTCATTCGGATTAAGTACTATTAGAGTAGTATAGTTGTGTATGTCACATCTTATCAAATTTATTTCCCACATTAAAACATATTTCATAATTGTTTGTCAAAATTATAGCACATGTCATTTAAGTTTGTATTCCAGGTAGACATACTAAATATGAATATTTTGTCATGCCACTTAGAGAAAATTATAATGGCGCTTATCAGCTAAAAGAATTAAAATACTGATGCAGCACACGTCAAAAATTTAATTTAAAAGATTTTAATAACAAAAATTTTAATTACTGATAAATGCTTGCGGAAAAAAAAATTATGGTTTAAAAATATAGAGAAACAGATGCATTTTAAACTTAAAAAAAAAAAAACTTTTATATTATTACATAAAAATTTATTATATTGTACCTATATTGCAATGTATAATGGTATTTTAGTGTTAATCATGAAGTTTTGATGCAATTTTCCTCCAAAAAAAAAAATAAATAAAAAAAAATTAATAGTTAAAAAAAAAGCTTTATAATTTTGTGCACATTGTGTGATTTTTCTTAACGCTTTCATAAACACAACACAAATTTTACATTACATACATATATATATGTAATTCAAGAAAACTTTTAATGTAATTCATTTAATAAATAATTATTTTTATTAGCAATTTTCAACACAATGGAATTATGTTTATCTTTTATTTTTTGAGAAATATAACGCGAAAGATATATAAACATAATTCAAAAATTTATCGTACCAGCTTAAAAAATGTTACAAAAATTAATTTTCATTTTCATTTCTTGTTTATTACATATTTTCTTCTTGTTTTTTTTTACTATTGATTAATTATTATTTTGATTTTAATCTTCTACATCCAAAGTTAGGATGATTTTAGTTTTTTTTAAATGAAAATTAAAAAAAAAAAATATCATTTAGTTTGACAAGATAAAAAAAATTTAAAATCCTTAAGTAAATATAATTTTGGTCAACGGGTCCAACCGCCAAAGTTTGAGAGTTTATTTTTTCCAGACAGATAAAAATAAACAAAAATATTATTTGCTAATAAAACTTAAAAAAATTCGCCTTGTTAAAATATTCTACATTTAACTTTTAACTTTTTTGTGTGTACTTGTTGCATTTGTCCGATAGATACAAACTTTTTCAAAGTATTTTGAAAAATTTTCTTCATTTTAATGTGTACTTATCAGTACTTATTCACGCAGAAGAAGTCACATTATTTTCCTTGGATACTTGGATTCATTTACTCAAAACTTTTCTCCTATGAAATTATAACTAATATACGCAGTAGAAACATCTGTAAAAATATAAATATAAATTACCAGGTCATTCGAACCAATAATTAACATTCATGTTTCAAAATACTACATTTTTATTAAAAAATATAATTTACAAAGAGGTGCGTAAGATATGTGATAAACAACCGTAAAAATTATCAAATTTTTATGTTTTCCTTAATTTTTATTATCATTAATATTTATAATATTTTCTGGATTTTTTCACCTCAGTTCGTTGTAGTTATTTACAATTATTATAATTCCAATACAACAAATCTTCCAAGAACTGAATCAGAAAACTCAAGAAAATTAGAGTAAAAAGAATTTAAAAAGGATGATTGCAAGTGCTCATGGATATACCTGATAATACTAACAAAAACTTTTAAAGTTCTCCCCACTGTACAACTATCATTACGACGATCAAAATTTTCAGGGCAAAATACATTAACTAAGATACTAAAAACTAATTAAAAAATTTCAAAATGGGTTATGAAAGTTTTCTGGTTTCAAATTTATAAAAAAAAATGAAACCAATTTCTTAATTATTATTAATAATTATTTTATAACAATCGTATGTTCATAGATCAAAGCCAATATTTTATCTTGGTATATATTAAAAAAACCAGGAAATAGTTCAAGTCTTTTATGGCATAAAAGAAGAAGTATAAAAGATTTTTTTTTTCTTTTATTATTAGAAACAATCAGTATTGGATAAACGTTCTTCATCAATAAAAAATTTCTTTATGGAATGACAAATTTTCATTTATTATTTAAATAATAATAAATAAATACATAAAAAAACATCAAAGATAAAAAATAATGTCCAGATATTTTTACATATACATAATATGTCTGTTATCCAAAATCTTTATAACAATTTTAAGACATCATAACCGACACTATAAAATTTGTTTTTAAAATTATACACCTAAAATGTCTACATTGAATTTAAACATTGTCAATTTCGATTAACTCTAAAACTATAAGTATTTATCATGAAAATAAATTAATGTTTTAAACAACCCTTAAAGCTTATAGATACGATGTGGATTATTGATCTTTCTGTTTAATAAGATATTTGAAATATGTTCAATACGTATTTTTGAATAATTCCCTGATTTTGGGATTTTGCTTTGAGAAAATCAACTTTAAAATTTAAAATTTTGTTCGAACAACAAAATTAATCCCAATTGTTCTAAGAAATTTATACCAATTGTAGTAATCCAATTTAGTAATCTGTCCTTTGTGCTCAAAGCTTGTACTAGTTTTAAGGAAATTTTGTATTCCTTGTTATTTAAATACTATTTGACATTATGAGATGTCTGTACTATACATATACATGTCACAAGACGAACCCAGTTAAGGACAAGATTATCAAAATTAATTATACTACTTATTGAAAATTATTAAATTGTAAGTTATAAAATAAAAATATTTATTTTTCAATCGATATAAATTGTAAAATAAGTACATAATTTTTTTTTTTTTCATATAAAATCCAAGTAATGACCGGATGCTAACAGTTATGTAATTTTTATACATAAATTTAGTATCCACGACAACGACGACGTTATCAGAAAAAAATATTCAATTTTTACTGAATTGGGTGGTGACAGTTAACAGTCAGTATTATGGTTCTTTTTAAGTTTAAAACAATTTTTCATTATAATCACATACAACAGAGATTGGTGGTGTACACACAATATTCAGCATGATTTATGTAAATTTTAACATAAAATGCTGAGATTTGATTTCTTCTTTCTTTTTTTTCATTTATATTATTCAGTAATGGATTCTATACTATACATAATTTTTATTATTATTGTTTTTCTTTTCTTTTTTTATATAAATTTTTTCCTCAATAATAATTTTTTTTTTTGGTCTTATGTTTTTTTTTTTTTTTTCATTTAAATGATCGTGATTTTATATTTTGTTTTCTTTCTTGTTTTTTTTTTTTTTTTCTTTCTTCGTTGAAAATGCACTTTTATATGCTTCGAATGATAATTTTATTTGATTTTTTTTTTATTCTTCTTCATCGTCTTCTTTTTGAAGCGTTTGAATTGGTCACTGAACTTCCAACAGTTAATTTATAGTTAAGAGATGTGCTTTATTATATATTCAATAATCCATTAAGATGAAATAAAAATATGGTACACTCGAAAAAATTAATGGTGTTTTAAGGTTAAAAAAATTTGAAAGCAGAGAAAATATTAATATAGAATTCATATATTAATATAGAATTCATAAAACACTGATATTACAAAGAAAACATAATTATATAAATTTTCTTTATCTTTTAAAGTTTTAGATAATTTAAAGAAAATTTTACAAACGATTTGCGAAAAATTTTGGTGGAACTTGGGGAATAAAGATTTTTAATTTCAAATAATCAGTATTCATCGTTAATCTTGGATATATAAATTTACTAAACTAGTTTAGAATTATTTTTAAAATTTTCACTCCAAAATACACAGAATACCCTGAAAATATAGTTTATTGAAATATAAGTACTTTCATTAAAAAAGGTATAAAAGATAATGGTTAAAAAAGTTTACATGGTTATCTTTAAAAACTATAATGGTCAAACTCGAAACTTTTATTTACACATTTTTATTACAATAAAATTTTACATTTCAAATTTTAGAAGTGTACATATATGTACGAACATTTTCTTGGATTCTTTTGATTTGTAGATTTCAATTCCATTAATGACATATTCTTTTAAAATTTATTATAAATTTAAGCAGCAGAGAGGTACCAAGTATTCTGTGCTTTAATCATAAGAAATAGAAGTACATATATGTGTATAATTTTTTTTCGTATAAAATTGCGATTAGAATTTTTGATGAGATGAACAAAATAAAATTATTTAAATTAACATCAATAAATTGGTGGGAAAAATAACAAAATTTTTTTATTTAATTCAAAAGATTTGTTTTTAAATCTTTTTTTTTTTTAATTTTTTATTTACAATATTATAACTTTTTATAAAGTTTAATCACGCACTAAAATGATGCTTTTTTACAATTATAATCATAATAATTTTATTTCTTTAAATAAGCTTGCAATTTCAAACCGACAGTCGGTATTGGAGAATATTTAGATAAATGTGTATAAATGTTGTTGAATTGAATCCACTGAGATGAATTTTCTGTGAAGTAACTAAATTTTTTGGTTAAGTGATATTTTTGCTGCCTCTTACAATATGGATGTGGGTTCTATTCGAGCAGCAAGCATCAAACTTGTCTTTTTCTTCAATTAGGTTTTATATTTCAATGCTATTCGGTTCAAAAATTTTAAAAACTAGCTTTTTTTTAGACCATGCTTCTTACAAGAAGGACTATCGAATTATGCTTTTACTTGATGATAAATTAATTACAATCAGCTAGCTATTTATTGTAATATTATATTATTATATATAACTGAGTAGTTATTAAATTTTTTTATATAAGCAAAAAAACTAAATGTCCAGAACCCTTTTATGGTTGCTCCGGAGCAGCATAAAAGATTATGAACGAAAAAAGTTGTATATAAATTGAAAAAAAAGGATTGAAAAATCTATCAGGTAGATAATAATTATTTGTGGGAAAATTTTCTACGGAAAAAAAATAGGTAGATACATTGATTTTATGTTGTTTTTTTTTTCAACCACAGACATAAAATTGCAATATGCTCTATTTATTTTATGATAAATAAAAAATTCTTAGACATTATTTATGAAAGAATAAAAATAATAATAATTTAAATATTTTATTGTAATTATTATTATTTTTTTATTAAAATAGATTTAATTTTGTATGTATAATAGTACTATGGGTAAATAGTTAGGTACCGAAAACGGGATAGTTTTAAAAATTCTTATTCAGCTTTACAATTTTGAAACTGTTGGTAATTTTCTTATGATGATAATCTGATAAAATGAATATTAAATTTTTATATATTAAAAATCTTGTCGTATAGTGACCAAGGAAAAACAACTAATGCAGTAAATTCATTCTAGAATTGGTATCTGAATTATTACTATTAAAGAAATAGTATGACTTATGAGCTATTTCCGAAATTGACAGTTCAGCGTTATTTTTAGCTTATGGTCAGCGTTATTTTCAATCCTACCATTTTTTATTTCTGATAAGACTTATTCGTTTAGCAAAATGTTTTCCAAAAAGTTTAAAATTGTATAAATTTAAGAATAGACGGAAAAGGATATATTATAAAAATAATTTACAATTTCTTTACCTGAAGGTTTATTGAAAAAAAAAATTGTCCTA